>PVJN01006688.1:0-74088 GCA_004026805.1 Lasiurus borealis | reverse complement strand
CAAATGATAATAAAAAGTATGCATTTTAATAGACCTAAATTGTGAGTTTACAATTGTTTACTATTTTTCCTCTCTCACCGCCTGCCTTTCCTCTCTTTGACCCCTCCAGGTTAGGGACCATGCAGCCATCTTTGTTGCCCTCCTGCTTGCCATGATGCCTGGTTGAGTAAGTACTCAATACTTATTTAAATACTGAATGTTTATATTTACATATTTAAACTTAAATATTGAATACTTAAGTAAATAAATAAAAATAGCAGGCCTGGAATCCTGCTTCTAGTTACTCCATTTCTGCCATGTTGGCCTCCCCCAAGTGTCATGGAGGTTCACCAGGAATCCGTGATTACTTGGTTTATTTTCACTGTGTCCCAGCAAGCAGGGGCTTAGACAGGCTGAAATCTCCTCGTGCATTTAACAATGAGGAGGAGAAGATAAGCAGGAAGTGGAGACAGTCTTTTCATCACCCATGCTTGGGAAGGTGAGTGGTAGTGCCTTCCTGGACATGAAGGAGCTACTTAAACACAAATTGGATTAGCAGACCAGGATTAGAGCCCACTGGAAGGTATTATATACTTAGAAACTGCTCTGAAAACTCCTATTGTTTTCATTATAAGCCCATACTCCACAGAATCAGTCAATGAAATAGTGGGTTAGTCTATTAATAAAATGAGATACGGAGCATTGTTTCAATGTGCCAAGTTTGTGTGTTTGATCTCTGATAAAGCAAGGTTGTGGGTTTGACCCCGAGTCAGGGCACATACAAAAAGCAACCAATGAGTACATAAATTAGTGGAGCAACAAATTGGTGTTTCTCTCTCCCTTCCTCTCTCTCTCTCTCAAATCAATCAATAAATTTAAAAAATGACATATCAAATGAAGTGACTATTTTTAATAATACCAAGAAAGTTGAACTAGGCAATAATAGTTCAGTTTAGCAAAACTGTATGTATAACTAAATCATCTGAAATGAGAGGTTTAACATGTGTTTCATAAGAAATAAGAATACTAAAAGTGGTCTATGACCTATCTCCTCCACTTGGCCAGGGTGGCTCAGTTGGTTGAGTGTTGCCTGGTGCACTGAAGGGTGGTCTCCAGTTCCATTATTCGTCAGGGCACAAGCCCAGGGTTGCGGGTTTGGTTCCTAGTTGGGGTGCATGCTGGAGGCTGGAGGCAACCAATCAATATTTCTCTCTTCCCTTTCTCATCCTCTCTCTCTAAAATCAATGAAAATATTATAAAAATAATATTTAAACAAGAAAGATGATTAAGAGGTGACTTCAAGCAGAAAAGATAATGTGAGATATGTGAGAAATGTCAGACATATCTAGACATTTCAAATTAATTGAAATCCCAGGTCTAAATGAATTATAGTCCTAAGACGCTGAAAAAATTTGCAAATATGAACACGGAATTCCTGTCATAATCTTTGAAAAACAAAGGAACACCAAAGATGACAAAAAAATAGCTTTCAAAAAAGGGGGAAAAGGTTAATTAAGGAATATGCCGACAAATAAACTCGAGGCTATTGGCAAAAATTCTAAGAGATACAATTCTGCCATTTACTGGCACTGTGACCTTGGGCATAGTTCAAAACTTTTCTGTAAAGATACAATGAAATAAAATAGCATTTAATATGCACAGAAAACACTCAGCAAATGGTACCTATTACCAGTTTTGTGTCACTACATTTCCAAAGGAAGGTGGCAATTAGGTACTGACGTGAGTTTTTCAAGGTCAAGTCTTATTTAGCTAACCTCATTTTTCTGGCGACACAAAGGTGTGTGGGGAGAAAGTATTCCTAAAAGTGTGTAGGGAAGGTCTTCATTGTGAAATGACACTAGATTAAAATCTCTTATAACATTCTTGTGAAAAGACTGAATTTTAGGAGAGTTGTGTTGACCTCTCCATACATCAGTTTTCTTATCTATAGAAGGAATATACTATTACCTCACTGGGTTGTTATGCAAAAAGCCCTTAGAATAGTGCCTGGCATTTAGCCAGCACTATATAGATGCTTGGTAAATAAATAGAATTTCCTAGTGGCATGTTTGTACAGGACCTGACTCCAACCTCTTCAACATTTTCATCAGAAAGTTGCTAAAATTTCATATAGTATACGTACTGGTCAAATACTCAGATAATATAAATGTTGGATGATGAAATAAAAAACCACAAAGACCTTAACTGTATTTCAGACTAGGGCTATGAAATGAAATACATGAAATAAAATTAAATCCTGGATAGATATTTTAAGGGAAAAAAATAAATATATATATATATATACAGTACTAGTCTGGCTTGGCATAACTTTCTGTGGATAAGAAAGGGAAATTTAGTTAATTAAAAGCTCAGTGTGCAGCCCTAGCAGGTTTAGCTCAGTGGATAGAGTGTCAGCTGGGGACTGAAGGATCCCAGGTTCGACTCTGGCCAAGGGCACATACCCAGGTTTCGGGCTCAATCCCCAGTGTGGGGTGTACAGGAGGCAGCCAATCAATGATTCTCTCTCGTCATTGATGTTTCTATCTCTTTCTCTCCTTCCTCTCTGAAATCAATAAAAATATATTTTTCTAACAAAGAACTTCTTTAAAAAAAAAGTTTAGCGTGTATAAAACAGAGCGTCTATTAATTAATATGAAGTTTAAGTGTATGAGGAGATCCGGAGTATCCTGATGAAAACACAGATACCAAGAGGGCAGGCACAGTTTGTCCATCATAAACACTTTTCTCCCCTTCCCCTCCTTAAGTTCTAGGTACAAGAATGAGCTCTGGCCCTAGCTGGTTTGGTTTAGTGGATAGAGTGTCAGCCTTGGAACTGAAGGGTACCAGGTTTGCTTTCGGTCAAGGGCACATATCTGGGTTGCAGGCTTGATCCCCAGTGCAGCCAATCAATGATTCTCTCTCCTCATTGATGTTTCTCTCTCTCCCTTACTCTCTGAAATCAGTTTTAAAAAATGTATAAAAAAAGAATGAGCTCTGGGTATAAGAATGAGCTTAGGAACACAGATAAACAGAAAAGAAATTAGAGGCAATAACAAGTCATATTTCGAACTCATCTGGATGGCAGGACACATCCTCATGTGGGTATGAGAAGATGGCCTCAAGATACGTGAAGAAATGTTATTAGAAGTTTATGAGGGGCACTGAATGCCTCACTGTGCTACATGCCAAGTAAATTCCCCTCTAATCATGATTACTGCAGGATTTATCTAATCTATTTCCTATAGGAAATCAAGCTACTCAGAGGCATTTTATCACATTTTTCCCCCTAATAATCCCTGTCCCTGACAAAGAAGATTTTGTTATCCTACAGTATAGATAAGAAATAGAGGCAAAGAAGTAAAGTTAATTGCCCTAGGTCACACAGAATTGGAATTACAGTATAGTATCTCATCTTAGTGTGCACTACATGAGTTTTGGAAGGGAGCATGCTGGAATCAAATTATGTCCTTCGAGAAAAGGCTGATTTACCTTAATCCCTGGCAGAAAGATGAGTTGTATTTTCCTTAGTGCATGTCGAAGACCTTGAGTAGACACTTTAAATTTCACATGCTTATTCTAAGCCTTTTCCAAATACTTGGAAAACCTGAATTGACCATTAGGAAGATGCTAGAAATTAACTTTCTTAAAAAATTAAAGCAAATATTTGTTTGCTAGAATCTCCAAGAAAAGCAATCAATCAAGAAAGTTGTATAGTACAGCCATGCTATTCACGTAAGGCAAGAAACTGTCCCAATAGGCATATATTGAGATGGTCAGCTCCTCTGACCCCAGGCCCCACAATCCATTCCCAGCCCAACCTCACTGTTCAGGGACTAAATAAAAGTCACCCTAACCGGTTTGGCTCAGTGGATAGAGCATCATCAGCCTGAGGACTCAAGGGTCCCAGGTTTGATTCCGGTCAAAGGCATGTACCTTGGTTGAGGGCACATACCCAGTAGGGAGTGTGCAGGAGGCAGCTGATCAATGTTTCTCTCTTATCAATGTTTCTAACTCTCTATCTCTCTCCCTTCCTCTCTGTAAAAAATCAATAATAATAATAATAATAATAATAATAATAAAAAGTCAAGTGAAAGCATGCTTTTAACAAAGAAAGTCCAATGCAAACATTAGTTATTGTTCTAACGATTTACATATTTCACCTAATTATTGGAAAAAAAAATCCATGTTCATTATAAAAACCTGGAAAATTAAGTTAAGCAAACCAAAATGAATCAAAAGTCCCCACAATGCCACCATCCAGCAAGAATCTTTTGTATCTGTTTACAATTGGATGTTTCCTGAGGCTAATTTCCCTGGTCAGGCCATGTGTAAATCTGCCAAAAGCTGAAACCCTAAGTTCTATGCACAGTTTCCCTTTAATTAAATAGAGAAAATGGTGACTTAGCTGTAGAAACTCTCTTTTATTTTCTTGGTATTTGCTTCTTACTGGTCTGAAAAATTTATGCTACATTTCTAAAAATAAGTCACTTATCCAATGTAGTAAATATCAGGGACAAAAAGAATTATGACTATTTCTCTTAACACATACATAGCTGCATGTCCTGAAAGACATGATTCTTCCTTTCTCTTAGAGAAAAGAGACGCACACATTCAGAATGCATACAAGGGCTGAATCAAGGATAGATTAGTCATCAGCAAAAGGAGAGAGCAGTCTAGTCTTTCCAAATAAGCGAGCCAATGTTCCCAGGAGAGCACCACATTTCAATCCATTTATTTTTCCCATCCTTAGCAAAAAAAAATTACGCCATTACCTTTTTGTTCATGGCCACGCCATCCTCACAGTCGAGCACCGCACAATCTACATTCAGGGATGGAATCTTCTTTATTTTCTTTTCATCATTTCCAGGTACATAGAGCACTGCCCTCCGGGGAATATACTTGTGATTGGATGAGGAACTATAGCCAAGCCTGGGCACATCAGCCGCCAGAGAAGCTTTCCTGCAGGAGACATGATTGGGATTAGTCCAGAATAGAGTTCATTTACAAATGTTGAATTCAAAATTAGAATAGAAAACATGGATACCCTGTTTTAATTATGGCAGGAGACAATCACACATAACAAGTAGGAAAACAATAATAACAGAAATAACCAAGAAACAAAATGTCATTTGGGCCGAGGTTTACTAGTATATAACACTGTTTAGTGGCACAATTTTCTGAGAAAATGAGAGTGTACTTATTTCTTCTTGGGAAAACACTTCCAATATTAGTATGCTGTCCAGATATCCATGGAAAAAAAGGAAAGACATATTTATATCCAAAAGTTCCTAAATAACAACACTATCTACAATTACATGAAATTAAAAAAATAGAATATAAACTATGTAAGCATGAGTCTTTTCCAGTAGACAAATAAATGATTCAAGTTCAATTTTAACAACAAAGGATAGCTGGCTACTTCTTGAGTAGAAAGGACAGTTAATGAGAAAAGACCATTACTAGCTCTGTAATTGCAGGCAATTTAATTACTAGAAACTCCAGAGTCTTCATTTATAAAAATCCTCATTTCGCAGGATGTGAAGAGGATTAAGAAAGAGGAACTAATGCACATGAAGCACTTAGCGAGAGCCTGGCAGATATTAGCTCCTTGATGTGTGGTGGGCGTAGCAAGAGTAGTAGCAGCTGTCGTTGTTCTTAATGGAGAAACTCTAGCTGTCAATAGCCCCCGCCTGCTCCTAGACACTGCGCTCTCCTTCCTTTTCCTACTGTGCTCAGTCTGGCCTCCTGAGGAAATAAGAGGAGTTGGCCAGAAGCTCCGATGGCTCACTGTAGCCCTTACCTCTCCCCCTCCCCTGGTCCATAGCTTGATCTTGGGAAAACCAAGTTTTTATCCTATAATCCTGTATAATAAAAGCCTAATGTGCAAATTGACTGACTGGTGGAACAACTGGCAGAACGACCGGTCGCTATGACATGCCCTGACCACGAGGGGGCAGCACCACTCAGCCAGAAGCTGTGTTCAGAGCTGGCGAGCGGAGTGGTGGTGGTGGGAGCCTCTCTCGCCTCTGTGGCAGAACTAAGGAGCAGTAAGCAGGCAGGCAGTAAGGAGTGAGGGGTCCTGGACTGCGAGAGGGTGCAGACCGATTCTCCCTCCTTTCATCCCAGTGCACAAATTTTGCTGCCAACCCTCATAAACTCTAAAATTCAAGTTTGTGTCTTATTTTTTCACAAATAAGCATTGTGCTATGTAAGATTTGGTAAGATATAGATGAGGTTTTATTTATTTATTTTTTTATTAATGTATTACATGTATACATATCTTGCCATTAACCCTCCCCCCCACTCCCATGCATACCCTAACCCCCCAGAGTCTTGTGTCCATTGGTTATGCTTATATGCATGCATACAAGTCCTTCGGTTGATCTCTTATCTACCCCACCTCTCCCAAAACTTCCCACTGTAATTTGACAGTCTGTTTGATGCTTTACTGCCTGGGTATCTTTTTGTTCATCAGTTTATAATGTTCTTTATTATCCATAAATGAGTGAGATCATGTGGTATTTTTCTTTCATTGACTGGCTTATTTCACTTAACATAATGCTCTCCAATTCCATCTGGGTTGCTGCAAATGGTAAGAATTTCTTCTTTTTTATGGCAGCATAGAATTCCATTGTGTAGATATACCATAGTTTTCTGATCCACTCATCTACTCATAGGTACCTAGGCTATTTCCAAATTGTAGCTATTGTAAATTGTGCTGCTATGAATGTAGGGGTGCATAAATCCTTTCTGGTGTTTCTAGTTTCTTAGGATATACAGTGGTACCTCGAGATACGAGTGCCCTAACATACGAGATTTTTGAGGTACGAGCCGTCGAGCAAGCGATTTTTTTGCTTTGAAATACAAGCAACATTTGAGATACGAGTCATTGCTCGGATCGGCCGGCTGCACACGACCCACCAGTCTACCACGTCTCATAGTTTCCCTCAGTCAGTGTGCTTGTTTACCTCGTTGTTGAAGCATCTTTTGTGCATTTACATACTTTATCACATTTCTTTTTATAACCATGGGTCTGAAGAAAGCGAGTGGAAAGGTCAGTGCTCAGAAGAGGATGATGTCTATTGAATTAAAGCGTGAAATCAGAAAAATATGAGCAAGATATGCAAGTGGCTGACTTGGCAAGGCAAAACAAGTGTAGTACTTCAATGATATGCACTGTGCTTAAACAGGAGTCGATAAAGGATATAACGCCAACTAAGGGCGTTACAATAATTTCTAAGCTCCGTAGCTCCCTCCTTGAAAAGATGGAGAATCTACTGATGGTGTGGGTGATGGAGAAGCAGCTTAAAGGAGATACATTAACACAGGGCATCATATGCGAGAAGGCGCGAGCGATTTACGGTGATTTGCTGGAGCAGACCCCGCGCACTTCCAGACGAAGCATGGAAAGACTCATTTAAAGCCAGTAGAGGCTGGTTTGATAACTTCAGGAAAAGGTCCGGCATTCACTCCATCATCGTCAGGCATGGTGAGGCAGCAAGTTTGGATGTGAAGGCAGCTGAGGATTACCTCAAAACTTTTTCCGAACTGATAGAAGCCAAAGCATATATCCCCCAGCAAGTTTTCAACTGTGACGAGACAGGGCTTTTCTGGAAGAAGATGCCGAATAGGACTTATATAACAGCAGAGGAGAAGGCGATGCCAGGCCACAAACCCATGAAGGATAGGCTAACTCTCGCACTGTGCGCCAATGCGAGTGGTGACTGCAAGATCAAGCCTCTGCTCATATACCATTCGGAAAATGCCAGAGTGTTTAAGTCACATAAGATTTTAAAAGATAAACTGCAAGTTATGTGGACGGCAAACCTGAAGGCATGGGTCACCAGGCAGTTCTTTGTGGAGTGGGTAAACCTGTTTTTCGGCCCTTCTGTTAAGAAATATCTATAGGAAAACAACCTAACCATGCAAGCCCTCCTCGTCCTCGACAATGCTCCTGCTCATACACCGAACCTCGAAGATGAACTCCTCGAAGAGTTCAAGTTTATAAAGGTTGTCTACCTACCTCCCAACACCACTCCTATCCTGCAACCCATGGATCAGGAGGTGATTTCTAATTTTAAAAAGCTGTACATCAAGCACCTGCTCCAGCGCTGCTTTGAGGTGATGGAGAACACAAACCTCACTCTTCGAGAGTTCTGGAAGAACCACTTTAACATTCTGATATGCCTCAGAATTATTGATCAGGGCTGGCTAGTTGTTACAACGAGGACTTTGACCTCTGCATGGAAGAAGCTGTGGCCTGAGGCCGTAGCCGAAAGGACCTTCGAAGGATTCGAACCCGAGGTGCCAGTGGAGGAGGAGATAGGGTCTCTGGGAAAATCCATGGGCCTGGAGGTGGATGAGAGACACATGAATGAGCTCGTTGAGGAGCACTCTCTGGAACTCACCATGGAGTAGTTACAAGAGTTGCAGTCTCAGCAACATGCAGAGGTTCTCCAAGAAATTGGTTTCGAGGAGGAGCCAGAGGTGGAGGAGATCTCTACAAGTGAGATAAAGGAGATCTTAGGAATGTGGGAGAGGGTGTCACACTCGGTGGAAAAGAAACATCCCGAAAAAGTTGCTACTGGTGGGTCGTGCATCAGAGCTGTTCAATGAAACTTGCCTCACCCATTTCAGAAACATTCTGAAAGGGAGGAAGAGGCAAACCTCGTTGGACACGTTTTTTTTGAAATCGGCCAAAAATGCAAAGACCAGTAGCAATTAAATTCAGTGAAGATTAGTTAAGTTACATTCAGTTTAGGGATAAAGTGTAGCATTAAGAGTGTAACGAGTAGGTAAATACACTTTATAAAACTAGTTTATTCCTTTACATTCTCTTTTATTACATTTTTATACAATATTTGTCATTTATAAATACATTTTTCTTATTCAAAAACAGGTAACAAGAACAAACGGGGTGGCATTTTGGGGGCTGGAACAGATTATCGGCATTTCAATTTATTTCAATGGGGAAATTTGGTTTGAGATACGAGCAACTTGATACACAAGCAAGGTTACGGAACAAATTAAACTTGTATCTCGAGGTACCACTGTATTCCTAGGAGTGGGATTACTGGGTCAAATGGGAGTTCCATTTTTAGTTTTTTGAGGAAACTCCATACTGTTCTCCACAGTGGCTGCACCAGTTTGCATTTGCACCAACAGTGCACGAGGTTTCTTTTTCTCCCCATCCTCGCCAACACTTGTTGTTTGTTGATTTGTTGATGATTGTCATTCTGACAGGGGTGAGATGGTATCACATGGTCGTTTTGATTTGCATCTCTTGGATAATTAGTGCTTTGAGCATGTTTTCATGTGTCTCTTGGCCTTCCTTCATCTTCTTTCGAAAAGATTCTATTTAGATCTGTTGCCCATTTTTTTTTATTGGATTATTTATCTTCCTTTTATTAAATTGTATAAGTTGGCTATATAAGTTGGCTAACCTTTATCATTGATAACATTTGCAAATATGTTCTCCCATACAGTGGGCTTTCTTATTGTTTTGTTGATTGTTTCTTTTGCTATACAAAAGCTTTTTATTTTGATGTAATCCCATTTGTTTATTTTCTCTTTAGCTTCCATTGTCTTTGGAGCAGTATCAGTGAAGTTCTTTCGGCATATATCTGAGATTGTGCTGCCAGTGGATTCCTCTATTATTTTTATGTTTTCCTGTCTTATGTTTAAATCCAGTACCCATTTGGAGTTTATTTTTGTGTTTGGTGTGAGTTGGTGGTCTAGTTTCATTTTTTTGCATGTATCTGTCCAATTTTCCGAACACCATTTATTGAAGAGACTGTCTTGACTCCATTGTATGGTCATGCCTCCTTTGTCAAATATTAATTGAGCATAGTGGTTTGGGTCAATATCTGCATTCTCTATTCTATTCCATTGGTCTATGTGTCTGTTCTTATGCCAGTACCAGGGTGTTTTGGGAACAGTTGCTTTTTAATACAGCTTAAGGTCTGGTATTGAGATCCCACCTACTTTATTCTTCTTTTATAGATGATTTTTTAAAGTGTACATGTTTTAGGAGATATTTTAATTAATATAAAATATTAGTCTGCTAATTGAAGAATGCCTGAAATATCTGTCATCATTTTGCACTGATTGAAAATATCTGCCAAAACCGGTTTGGCTCAGTGGATAGAGCGTCGGCCTGCGGACTGAAAGGTCTTGGGTTCGATTCCGGTCAAAGGCATGTACCTTGGTTGCGGCACATTCCCAGTAGGGGTGTGCAAGAGGCAGCTAATTGATGTTTTTCTCTCATCGATGTTTCTAACTCTCTCTCTCTCCCCCTTCCTCTCTGTAAAAAATCAATAAAATATATTTAAAAAAAAAAGAAAATATCTGGTTTATCTTTTTTAAAAGGGAGGAAGGAAAATGATGTAGCAGCAACAATTACATTTCACTTATCATTCACACTGGAAAGCAGAATTGTCAATATACTTTTCCTTAAAAATAGCAAAAATGCTTTAAAAGAAATGAAAATTTTATTTCCAGGAAATGCTTGGTATAAAGTCACTTTTCATCAGGATTTGTGGTAACCACATGTGTAACAACTGTTGGGGAGCACACGAGACTTGGTCGGAAAGTTTGTATGGAGAACATTCTGAGCAAAGGAAAGTATGTGGAAGGCCACCTGCCCTGTTTATCGGAATTCCAACTTAGGGAGACAGGGAAGTGTTGAAGGCGGTGCCCCTAATTATTCACTGACCTTTCCAAACAAGTCTGTGCATGTGTAGACCCCCCGGTGTTTACTGGAATCCTTATTCTTAATCTTTTGGGTGTCCTTGGTTAAAGGATATTACAAACACATGTGTTCTACCAATATTACTTATTGATGTGTATCTAAAAGATAAACTTTATCTCAAACTGCTATTACAATAAAAGGCTAACGAGGGAGGCAATCGAGGGTGCTTTTCCCCTGCTCAAAACTTATCAACAACTTCCCATTACTTACCCAATGAAGTTCAATCTCAATCAATATTCCTTTCTTCAGTTTATACCCCACCATTCCCATGAAGTAACTATCCACCCAAAGGAAATAAGATTGTGATGTCTCCACAATTTGACTTGTTCATTGTTTCCACTGCACCTTTGCTTCTGATGGAAAAGTTTTCCCTCTCAGTTTATTTGAACCTTATGGATCCTTCAAGCTCAGATCCCCACGATCCCTAAGCCTTTCCTGACTATTCATGTTTAAACTCTCTTATCTTCAAACTCACTTGTCATAACCAAAGCAGAGCCAGCAAAGGATTGGTTCTGCTATCAAGACTGAAGTTAATCAAGGCAGCACAAGCTTTCTAGAGCCAGCTGATGATACCAATAAAGAGACTTTAAAAAAAGGAAAGAGATTTTAAGAGGTTCCGCTTCTTGACACAGTAACTTCAAATAATTTGACCTAATTTCTTTTGTGAATTGCTATAGACTGAATGTTTGTGCCCCTCCCCCCAAATTCATATGTTGAAACCTAATTCCCATGGGATGGTATCAGGATAGGGGGCCTTTGGGAGGTGATTAAGTCATGAGTGTGAAGCCCTCATAAACGGGATTAGTGCCCCTATAGAAGAGACCATAGATTGTTTCCTCGCCCCTTACACCATGTGAGGACATAGCAAAAAAGTCTCAAGTGGAAAGTGTTTGGATAAATTATATGACATTGCTGATGTCTAACAATTTTTGAGCTGCAAAAAATGGTAACTTTATATAGTTCAATATTGTGATTGGCAGTCAGAAGATGGGATGAGCCAAGACCAGTTTGGCTCAGTGGATAGTGCATCAGCCTGCGGAATGAAAGGTCCCAGGTTCAATTCTGGTCAAGGGCATGTACCTTGGTTTCAGGCACATCCCCAGGGGGGTAGGGAGTGCAGGAGGCAGCTGATCGATATTTATCTCTCATCGATGTTTCTAGCTCTCTATCCCTCTCCCTTCCTCTCTGTAAAAAATCAATAAAATGTATTTTAATAATAAAAAGAAAAGAAGATGGGATGAGAAGCAAGCAACTCTCAGTGTCAATGTCCTTTTCAGTGAGAAGCAACAAAATAGCTACCTTGTACAAGGGAGAGCTCAGCACAGCAGTAAACAGCATGCACACATAGCTGCTATGGTTATCTGACACCTGTCACCCATGCCTGACACTAGCCAGTATAGCCCTGCATCAGGAATCCTGTTTCTAGCACCTTAATGAGATTATAAACTCTCTGAAGGAAGGATGGTCTTACATCTCCCCAACACTGCTCTGCACAGGGTTCTGCATATGAGAGGCATACAATTCCTGTCACCTTGCTACCTAACCAAAACCAGCTCTCCCCAAAAGTGAGTGCATACGACTGATCTGTAACCACACTATCCTATTCTTCTTGTGCAACAGTCAAGTTTTAATGGTGATTACAGGTAGAAGGCAATTCCTCTCCTTTGCCATCATGGAACCTTTAATCCAACCCATAGCCTGTTGCTTCTTCTCCTATATTTATCCCCTTCTTCCTTACAGTTTACATCCCATTTAGGATCTCATTAACCTTTACCTAGATTAGTACAGAAGCCTCTTTTTTATCCTGTCTCCACTTTGTTATTACATATGTTCATTCATTCATTCAGTCAGTCAGTCATCCATTCACTCAGTGAGCACTTACTCGGTAAGCATCCACTGAACTACCTGCACTAGAACACGTGGCAGATACCTTTGTACAAATTAGAAAAAGGTGCCCCTTGTGCCTTCCAGCAGGTAACAGACTGCTCCTGAGGCAGCATGCTTTGGTGAGCGGAGATGAGCTGAAACTCAGCCCCTACTCATGTCCCTTTGTAGGACATGAGTCCCAAAGAGGGCATACCCCACACAATTGTACACAGTGGCCCTGACCTACACTGTGCTGAGCACAGTGGGGAAGCAGCATAAAAGAAACAGGACATGCCCAGAAGGTCCAGGGAGGAACATGCAAAGTATGGCCTGCAAGTCAGGTCAGGAAGGCTAAAGATCATACATGATGAAGCATGAGGGGAAAAGAGACCAAAGGTAGCAAAACTGGAATAATAATAAGAAGAGAGGTGTAGAGAGGGTCAGGTTTCAGGTTCTGTTGCAGATTCTCAGGTCCAGGAGGGGCTGTCACTGGGCAACCCCTCCTCCACGTGCTGCTGGTGAACCTTCTCCTTCCCCCATGCCCAGCTGCATTGAAATCTGTTCCCTACTTGAGTGTGTTCACACTGACTACTGTGGAAGAACACAACTGCAGTAGGCGGCAAGATCTAACTTATTTTGTTATCTTACATATTTTGAATCAACATGTAAATATATTCAAACAATATGCAAAACAGGGGCTTAAGATGAGTTGAAAAAATCTGGTCACCTTATGGTGAGTTTTTAAAAATATATTTTATTGATTTTTTTACAGAGAGTAAGGGAGAGGGATAGAGAGTTAGAAACATCGATGAGAAACATCGATCAGCTGCCTCCTGCACGCCTCCTACTGAGGATGTGCCCGCAACCAGGATACATGCCCTTGACCAGAATCAAACCTGGGACCTTTCAGTCCGCAGGCCGACGCTCTATCCACTGAGCCAAACTGGTTTCGGATGAGGGGACCTTTTTTAGACAAGACATCCCTCAACAGGCCCAGAAGGCTCTTCTGGCTGTAGGGGCCCACTTCTTCCTCTCTCTGATGCCACTTATTAATCATTTACATAAATAGAGGCAGATCTAGTCCCCAGTGCTGCAGGGGCTCAAACATGGGAATTTACCTAACCATCACCTGAGGAACTTTTAAAAACTGGGGTTCAATTCTGGACCCCACTCACTGCAATCAAATTCCATCCATTGGTAACAGGGCCCAGGCTTTGTGCTTTTGTTTTGTTTTGAAGCTCTCCAGATCCTTGCCACTCAAGAGAGGTGCTGCTGCAGACCAGCAGCATCACTGGTTTCTTATCTGTGCTCCTGTGAGCATCTCCCCTCTCTCACAGGAGCAGTTCCTCTCCCATGGGAGCTTGTCAGAAATGCAGAACCTGAGGTCCCGCCCCAGCCCCACTGAATCAGAACTTGCACATTAACAACTCCCCAGGGGATACTTATCACAGGAAAGTTTGAGAAACTCAAACTTGAGGGCAAATTGCAATCACTTGGGGGAGTTTTCTAATATGCTGACCCTAAAGCCCTCACCTAAGAAAGTGGGATGGTATTAGTCAGGGGTGAGGCCTAGGCTCTGGGACTTCTAAAATCTCCCTGCTGATTATGACGCATCGCCAAGTTGCAGGACCACGATAGATGATTCCAGCAAGTAGCCACTGCAGGAAAGTCTGCTCCCACAAAAAAGACTCTGAAGCAAGTCATGTGCTACCCATATAAATACACATAGAAGGCTGTGAAAGTAGGAAGATCATAAGTGAAAAATGCAGCAAACATGAAAAATATCCATGTTTAAAGAAAAGTCTTCCTGATGAAAAAAAAAATTAACACTCCAACTGCTAACAATATTAGAATGACCACCTAAGCTAATGTCCATTTGAGCATCTACAACTTAGATGTGACTTCTACACTCAGGTTAGCAGTTTATTTACTAAGCTGAGCGGTAGTACAGGGGTCTCTACTTTGGCTGCACATTACAATCACTTGGTGAACTTAGAAAAGAAAAACAACCCAGATTACACCCAAACCAATTAAACCTGAGCCTTGTGGTGATCCCAGGTATTGGTGATCCAGGGAGACCCTGAAGTGCAGCCAAGGATGAGAACCTCTGACCAGGATCTGCAAGTGTTTTATTAATCCTAGACAGGGCTTAGGTGGTGGGTCATAAATAATTGCTGAATGTAATCCTACCAAATTTAGGCAGGGGAGTTGGGTGCTAGTCATCAACTGGGGAAAGATATTTTCAGAGGAGTGGTAGTTTCCTCACTAGGAAATCATGGTGCTCTGTTTCCCCACCCATTGAATCAGTAGCCATCACTGCAAAGATCTGGGGTAGTAAACACCAAGAAATCCATGCTGCGCTTAGAATCTCAAATCAGAGTTTTATATCAGTTCCACGGTGAGATCATAAACGTGCTTTTTTAACAGAGAAGGAAGTCTAATTTCCAAAGTTTGATGGCCTTAACCTAGAGCTCCCAGGAGCAAAGTGACCAAGGGTGGGGGACTAGAAGTAAAGAAAGTCTCTGCCATGGTCAGGCCCCAGGCCCTAGGGGGACAGTGGGTGTGAAGAGACTGGGGGAGGGTTCTGTCAGGCCCATTCCCATCCCAGGAACCTGCAGGCAGCAAAAGTGGGAAGAGAGGTGTCAAAACTCAGGGTAAGCTGAGGGCACAGCTGAAAGCAAAAAACCGACTGTGCCAACTTCTCATTTCAAATGTCATGGGGCAGTGGAGTGAGTAGCCTCAGCAACAAAAGGGTTAGAGCAGGAGGTTCCTACTCCACCAGGATGTGTGAGAAATCCAGAAGTTTCTACTGACCCTTTGCCTGTGCTGCAGAAGTAAGACACCATGCCATATCAGAGGATGCAGGTGGACAGCCAGGATGGGGGCACTGAGAGTCTCCATCCTAAGCAGCACCTGTGAGAGTAGGGCCTCCAGCAAAGCCTGCAGACAAACCTGTGCATCACCTACACCCAAGGGACACCCAGGGACAGACCACATGAGGCCAACGACCATTAGAATTGCACCAGAGAACAGAAACCAAGGGGCATAAGAGGTGACTTACTCTTCATCAGAGTAGGAAGAGAAGGCTGCCAGAAGGCATTACGTAGGCTCCCCTAGACCCCTTGCCACCCAGAAAGAAGTCCTGAAACTGAATATTGACCATGTTTATGAGAAAGAAACTCTAGCCCAGCTGTCAACCTATGAACCAGGAGTTCAGGGTTCAATTCCCAGTCAGGGCACATGTCAGGATTTTGGATTCAATTCCCAGTGTGGAGTGTGCAGGAGACAACCAATCAATGATTCCCTCTCATCACTGATGTTTCTATCTCTCTCTCTTTCCCTTCCTCTCTGAAACCAATTAAAAATTTTTCTTTTAAAGTAAGAAACTCTAAACCAGAAGGAAATCATTTGAATAGTCAAACTTATAGGAATAATGCTGTCATGAACACTGAGGTACAAATATCTGTTTGGGTCTCTGCTTTTAATACCTTGGATATATCCCCAGAAGTAGAATTGATCATTCTATTTGATCGATTATATGGTAATTCTATATTAAATTTTTGAAGAACCATCATACTGCTTTTTACAGTGGTCATATCATTTTACATTTCCTCCCAACGTGTATTATTATAAAACACATTATGCTGCATTCAAGTTCAGAAATTGGTGTTCTGGGACCAGAAAAAAGAATAATCTCTTACTTATCCTTGGTCTTTAGAAATTGCCTCCACAAATTCTAATAAATTTTGATAAAATTCTCATTTGTTTATAAACATAAGAAATAATAAGAAAACATATGAAGCATCATTTTAAAATAATACATTTCCATGTAAGATACCATACAGAAATGACATGGCCCTTTAAATTATTTTGAGAAGATTGACTCTAAGATTGGATAAGGTGGGAAGTAAAACTATTTTACAAAAAATTTAGCACAGATCCACAGCTGTGTGACAGATTCCTGGCAGACTCCTCTACTGGGTCTGTCTTTTCAATCCTTTGAGGGGGTCGGAGGAGTGTGGCCTCTTACAAGGTTATATAGTGGGGAAAACTGAGTTCTCAGCTTGTAGGACAATCTGATGTTTATGGAAGACTCTGTGCAACTAGAGTGAAGATTAGAGCCCATTCACTGGTCCTGCCCTCTCCTCTCTCTCCCCCACCCACTTTCCCCCCATCCAGAGACAGTAAACTTCACTTACAAATTTCAACCACACTATGACTGTGAATAACTCGGTATTTATGACAGCATCTATAATAACTGAGGCTTACTTATGTTCTCACTTTACTAAGTTCCCAAGTGCCCAGAGAGATTCCTTCCCTATTTCAAAAAAAACTGTTTCTGTTACTATGACAACAGTGCAGAGAGAAATGGGAGCTTTCCTCAGGCATGAGGGCAAAACAACAGTGACTTGTCTTCCCATTGGCAGAACAAGGCCCTCGGGAGATTAACATGTGGCACAAAGGCAAATAAGCATGGCATCCCACTTCAGAAAAGACAAAAAGATCTTCTCAGGACAAATTCTCTCATGAAGCAATTATATCACACCTTAACCAAGTACTCTCTTTTGTACTGAAATGAATAAATCGTCTTTAGTGTCTAGAGTGGACACACACAGAATAGCAGCTGTGGTCCAGGGACATGGGTGTGTAAACATGGACAGAAAGCTGTGTGACCGGAAGATCCTCACTGCCGCCCACGATTCATGGTATGGCCACCTAAGTCTAATTGTCCAGGTAGGCACACAGTGTGTGAGTGCGGTAAATCCCAGGAACAGGGAAACCCTCATACAACTGTGTGACCATTAATGGGTCCCAGAAAAGAAGGCAAGTTTTCCAAACATCAATGTGATTGACCACCTCCTGCATGCTCCCATGGGGGACTGAGCCCACACCCTGGGCAAGTGCCCCAATCATGAATCAAACTGGCAACTTTGTGGTGCACAGGATGTCGCCCAGCCAACTGAGCCACACCGGCCAGAACTAGACTTTATTAATAAATGTGGCGGTTTCACCATTCAGGGTCACTCCACTCTTTGGTACCTGGGTACCTGGTAGCTTCTCTGACAGCAAACACTTCCGTCTCTGAAGGGAAGAATTTTACACAAGCTAAGACTACATCAGCCCAGCAGACAATAAGGAGGGAAGGATGGGAAGAGAAATCTGAGAGGTGGTGAGGGAGAGAGAAAATGAGGAGAAGGAAAGGAGAGAGGGGGAAGGGATGGGTCCTGGAGGTAAAGTTGGGGTAGATAAGAAAGTGGGAGGGAAGAGAGGAAGGTGGAGGTGAAGGCAAATAAGGGAGAAAAGGCCAGGGGGTAAGTAAGGGCCTGGGGGAGAGGAGCTTTGTTTTTCTGAAGAGCTAAAAACAAAGCCCCCTGTTTAGTGTTGAAGAGAGGATAACAATGCAGTATGTGCCTGTTGGTGGGTATTTTCCGTAATCCCACTTTCTCACTCTACTTTTGGTGAGAGAAGGAGGAGCAGAGGGTTTATCTAAACGGAACACTGGAGGGGTTTTTCCTTGGAGTGACACTGAGGTCAAGAGGGAAAGCGACCCTCCTTCACTGAACACGACGAAGCACACAATGCGATTAGCATCTCTTCTGTTTCTGGGCTGCTTCAACCCGGGACCTCTGGAAACACAAAGGAGTCCGGAGATGTTGTTCATTAATAGTTAACTGTGGAAGCCGCTGAGAACTTGGTCCAGGAATGACGCTCAAGACCCTTTACTCAGAGAGATTTGATAGATGGATTTCCAATTGCAATCCCAGTGTCGGGGACTTTGAGAGAGAGCACCTGTCAAGCACAGAGCATGGCACTTTCATACATTGTAACTAAAACCTAAAGAACATGCCCTCTTACTTCCATTTGCCTCTGTAGAGAGGATTTGGCTGTTTTTGTTGTTGTTGTTTTGTTTGTTTTTGTTAATCCTCATCCAAGGATATTTTTCCATTGATTTTTTAGGGAGAATGGAAGAGAGAGGGAAAGACAGAGAGAAACATCAATGTAAGAGAAACACATAGATTGGTTGCCTCTTGCACAAGCCCCGACCCAGGGCCTGAGCTGGGAGGAGCCTGTACCCAAGGTATGTGCCCTTGACCAGAATCAAACCCGGGACACTTGGTTCCAAAGATAGATGCTCTATTGAGCCAAACCAGTCAGGACTGATTTGATATTTTTGATGATGAAATGCTGAGTGTCAGGAATAGAGCATACTTGTTCCAGTCCTGGCCAAAGGTTAACATTTAGAGTACAGCCTTCTGTTTAGATTACTCATTGTTGGCATTTCCGCCCAGAAGGTTGATTCTAAAACCAGTCGCAGAAAAGATAGTATTTAGTAGTTGATGTATTGAAATAGCCAGTGGAGTATATAGGAAACATGATTACCATAGCACTGCCAGAAAGTTTCACAAAGAACACCATTCACACAGTTTCTTCATTTACAGATTCCGTGAGGGCTGGGTTATTCTATCTCAAAAAAATAATAAATTTAAAGCCAAGATGATTATTTCCTGGCTCAGGCACAGGAGGTAACTGAGCAAATGTGAACTAGAAAGATCAAATTCTCTCGTAACTTTTTTTTTAAAGGTCATGACAGAAGACTGTCCACCTGACAGAGGTAACCATGGATTCTTTCACAGAGTTCTCCAAACTCACAAAGGCTGCTAAAGTGTCAGATTAATGCATCTGCCCATGACCAGGTTCTTTGATATGAAACTAATCATGAAGGGAGAAATTGTTGTCCTTCCAGAAAGTGGTTCTGCATTCTTGAGAAAATAGGTCTCTCTGCATCTTCACTATTCTTTGTAACTGTCATGAAAAATAATCTTATTAGTGGCATCTCCATTTTCTTCTTCTTCCTAGGTTCTCTCAAAAATACCTTTCAAGTGTCAATCTCAATCAAATGAGACAGAAATATTACATAGCTTAAAATTCTGATGTTTTATTAACAACCATCCCTTGATTATCCTGATTTGCAGATTTGGGGAGGATTTAATATTGGTTGCTCTCTAGCGCTGAATAATTTTTAGAAAAAACACCCCGTCTGAGCCTAATTGCCAGACCCATTCTACATACATGAAAGCTGTGAATACAAGCTGCGATCACGAATCACGTGCCTGTGCCTTTGATTGTGTGGGGCCCACAATAAGATTAAGATTGGTTTTTTCTTCCTTAATTATTCAGCGCTAAGTGTGATGAAAATTAAAACTAAACATATGGATATGATCAGGAAGGGTTCTTCTAATAGTTTTTTTTTAAAGTATGGTTAATGTGCTACAGGCACCAGTTCCTTTAAATATCTATTTAAGGCAGGACTTCCTAGAACTTGCTCTAATTTTAGGGGAGCTAAATTTTTTTTTTTCTTAATTTGGTGCCACACTTAGCAATGCACTAGCTCAAAATGCAAAACAGCACCTTTCCCCTTTACTTTCAGTTCCACTCAAAATCCACTCTTACTGAATATGTAGCGTGGAATGAACTGGTAAAACTCAGAGAGTAATACTTTTATTATAAATTCAAAGAGAATAAAATTAAAAATTGAGATGAAACCTTCCCTAAGCAATATGTCCATAATAACCTATGTTATGGTTTATTTATGACTTGAGTCATAATTTTCTATGACGATGGTTAGAGAGAGGAAATAGGTTATCCAGAGACCAAGATAATCAGACTTTTTTTTTATTTGTCTGCAAAATACATTAACTAATTTTAAAACTAATTTAATCTTATATTTTATGTAGACTAACACTGATATTTGTCTTCCTTTGGAAAGTGCTAATGATATTCTAAGAGGTAGGTGACTCAGAAATCTGTTGGATGACAAAGAACAGACCACTTGAGATTGAAAAGTTGTTTCAAGTTTTCATAGCATCCAACAGACAAAGGAACACTGAGCTAAAAGGTAGGAGGCCCCAAACATTTGTTCTTAGACAGACTGACCTCAGATTTCAGCTTCTGTCTGCCTGGCACATTTCCCAAGTCCTCTTTGGCACCTGGTTCCATTCTTCCATCTCATATCTACTTCCCATTCCTAATTGTGCCTTCAAAATCTCTTGCAGTTTCCACATTTAGCTGAGCTCACATTTCTTTGCTAACCCCAAACTCTTATATACATTTCCAAGGGGAATCCAACTGCTCTTCAACTCTCTGCACTGGTCCTTATTCCTCTGGTCCATTCTGCCTTCCCCATGGGTCCACTCACTTGCTTAGGTTGGGCTGGAGGTTTTAGCAGAATGTTGATTGTTCATATGGGCCAACTAGCTTCCAGTAAACGTTTCACTAGGTTACTCTGGCTGGATCTCTGTGGTCTTAACACCAGTCCCAAATACAAGAGGATCTAGCAGACTATTAAAAAACAAAAAAACAAACTTCACATAATTCTCCATGGCATTTTATTTATTTATTTTTAAATATATTTGTATTGATTTCAGGAGGAAGGGAGAGGGGGAGAGAGATAGAAATATCAATGATGAGAGATAATCATTGATTGGCTGCCTCCTGCAGGTCCACTACTGGGTATTGAGTCCACAACATGGGCATGTGCCCTTGACCAGAATGGAACTCGGGACCCTTTAGTCCATAGGCCGACGCTCTATCCACTGAGCCAAAACAGCTAGAGCCTCCATGGCATTTTAAAGAAAGCAGAGCAAAGAAGCAAAACCCAAGAACTCAGTTTATCTCATCCCAGCAAGACCAGTAGACTGCAATAACAATCAAAAGGCAGGGAAACTGATAGGATATTAAATTACAAAACAGCAACATTTGCATAGTAATTCCCACTAATTAAGAAAGAAAGATATAAGTTGTTTGTTATAAACACCACCAGGTCTTGAGCAAACACCACAGAGCCAAACCAAGCATTTGTCTAATCAGAGCCACTTTCCAAAGCGTTTTATTGGTGCAGCTGCAGAGCACACATTTTATCACACATGCTAATAATCCCAGTTATGTCGCTTACATTTTAATCATTTATTCTGGGCTTGTTTCTCAAACAATTAGCACTAATGAATGGTCAGAATACCTCAGATCATATATGTCTAACTGCAGTCAAGAGCGGTTCTTGCCCACATGTACATTTCAATTTACCTCTGGGGATAATGTTTGTTAATTGTATTTCTTTATACGCAAGTGATAAAAAAGGCAGCTCAGGCAAAAAGGGACTAAGTGTTCTCCTCTTTCCCTTTGTTCCTACAAGAAGCTAAAGTCACTTCAAGAGTCACTTAATCCCATCATCCCGGTTCCAATTGCCTTGCAGCATCTATCAGAAAGAACCTAAAGTAAAATGATGCAGCTACATAGAGTAATTAAACACAATTCAGGTAGTTACTGCTTGGGGCCCTTTACGGGTCCACATACTTAAAATGGCCCTGCAGGGATCCTAACACTGTACTGTTTTAAACTTAGTCAGCAACACTATCTGGAGGAAAAGGAGACATGAAAAACCATCACCAAACAACAACAAAAAGCTTACCACCCTCTCCTAGTGTGAACTGTCAAGCAAAAAGAAGAAGGAAAGTCTGAAGTGAAAAAAAAAAACACACGCAAAAAAAACCAATAACCCACAATTCTCTGCTACAAAATGAAATAAACATAGAAGGAAAGGAAGGGGGGAAAAAATTCACCAGTTCCTGTCCTAATCCAACCTTTGCACTTAAGGGGGGAAAAAAACTGTAGGAATACTGGCTGGGTCTCTTCAACATGAAATAAAACAGCCTTGTACGATCTATAACATAAAAGTAGAGGCTATCTGAACATTTAGAAAAATACAAAATAAATGTGTGGTGTGTCGAATTCCACAGTTACTTATAAAGGCCAGGTGTGAGAAGTACTTTTTAAAAGTTGGGCTAAGATTTCTAAAGCCATTTACTTAAATCGCTAAAAAAGAAACTGGGTGCTGAGCTGGTTAGGCTTCCTTCATACTGGGCTTTCTGAGCCAACATGAGTTTAACACGGTGTTTTCTGCTGTTTGCATTTAACAAAGAGCCATCAATGACAGAAGGTGGGAACAGGAGTAATTCTCTGGTTTTGATTCTTGGCTAAAGTATTTTTAAGTAAAAACACAACTCCCCAACAGATGTAAAACTAAATGTTAAAATAACAATGTGTGTTTAAGTTTTACCATCATTTCCCCCTTTATAATAAAAACGGGAAGGAAGGCTTCCTGTTGATTTACGAAAGAATTTCAGGAAAAAATGCTAAGCACATGCCTGAATGGCCTACTGGATGTTAAGGAGCTTTTCAGGAAGATACCAGGTTACTCCCAAGATAAGGTGCAGAAATTCTGGAAGCAGCCTACTCCTTGACACTAGAACACAGCACTTCACAACTGCATCTATAAATACTTTCTAAGATGCAAATCAGTGGCAAATGTAATTGTGGCCTGAAAACTAATATATGTGAGTATGCGAGGGTCATATGACTTGTCATTCAAATCATAAAATAATTGTCAAGTGAGATAGCCAACAACAATTCATTTAAACACTGAACAGTTCGTTTTCTACACAAATATTCTAGCAGTTTATGTGAGTGCAAAAACCTGAAAATGTAAAAATTTAACCTTAGTCCTGGATTGGTAGCTCAGTTGGTTAAGAGTATCATCCCAATACATCAAGGTTGTGAGTGAAGCAACAATGAATGCATATATAAGTGGAACAACAAAGCAACAAGGCAGTATTTCTCTCTCCCCACTCTCCTTCTTCTCTCTCTCAAATCAATTTTTAAAAAAGTATAACCTTATATGTACAATCAATGCAAAATGGCACACATTGTGTTTCTGTCTTCAGTAAAATCAAACTTAAAAAAAATCTGCTATCCATGCTTTTCAACTATATTGATCCTAGTGTTAGAAATACTATAGATGCTCAAATGGTTTTGTATTGTGAAATTAAGTTATTTTCTATAAGTTCAAACATATTGTCCTGGCCAGCATGATTCAGTGGTTAAAGCACTGGCCCTCAAACTGAAGGGTCACAGGTTTGATTCCAGTCAAGGACATGTACCTGGGTTGCAGGTTCCCCACCCTAAAGGGGGCGCATAAGGGAGACAACCAATTGATGTGGTTCTCTCATATTGATGTTCTCTTTTTCTCCTCTCTTCCCACTCTTTCTAAAATCAATGGAGGGAAATCCTCCAGTGAGGATTAACAACAACAAAAAAACACCCTATTTATTATTATTTGTTGTTCAGTTTGTTTTCAAGTAGTCATTTAAAATCAATAGCCCTCAATTGGGTGAAGGTTGTGGAGCTGATACCTCCATCACCATATTCTTGTCACCCTTGCCTTCCAGCTGCCCTGGTGAGGTGACACACTCTGTGGGACAGAGAAGGGCAAGTGGATGACAGAAGCACTCCTGAGCTTGATTCCCTGTCTCTGCACCATCACCACCAAATTCCCAAACAACTGATTTCATGATCAGGCATCAGTGCTTCTTTGCCACAACTGTGCTGCTTAAGTCAAGCTGGTTGAAAGCAGGGGACTAAAAAAACCCCACATTTTTGATCCATCAAAATACCTCATCTCTTACAATATTTTTGATTCATCAAACTATCTATTTCATCTCTTACAATATTTTTCACTAGCTTGGATCAAGACAGGCAGGTACTTCCTCTTAACAGGGGACATCTTAGAAATACTCAAAAATAAACTAAATAAGAATAAAATGAATTAATTGATAATGAATTTCTGGCAAAAGTCTGGACTACAATCTGTCTACCATAACAATTCCTACAAACAGGTGTTTTATCAATATCAGATTTCTTTCCTCTCTTGCCCCAGGCCTCCCCACTGCTCCCTTGTCCCTGCAGCTCCCCTGGAAGTCCCCAGGGATGGAGCCTACGGCTGGCTGCCAGGAGCAGCCCCACGACTAGCCCTTCGATTCCTGCCCTTGATTCAGCGGTGTGCACGCTGGCTAAATGCTGCCCGATAAGCTGAGAGCAGGACTTGAAAATGCAGCCTAATTACTGTGATTACAATCTGTGTCTCAAGCAGCCAAGGCCTCCAGAAAGTGTCTCCAGGCAACCTGTCTCTGAATCAAAAATCGCAGTTTGAGAGATGCACAATCTATACAACAGACTTTCCAACTCGTTAAGTCATAATATGGGCATCAATTTGATATCTTCTCCCAAAGCATAGACTAGCTAGCATAAGCCCAGCACACAGGATGTCCCAGTCAGACAGAGAGGGAAAAGGTTCAAACAGAACCCAAATAGCCAGAACAATTGCAAACACCAGAGACCTGCAACATGATGCCCAGAGGGTGATTTTCATGAGGTGACCTGAGAGCCTCGGAACGCACGCCAGGGAGCAATGGGGCACTTGTGACATCCTCATAGGCATTATTGCTCTGCAAAGAGCAAGGAAGAATTTGTTTTGAGAACCTCGAACCTCCTAGTATCCATGTGAGTTGTGTACTGACTACTGAACTCCAGAAAGGCAGATGCACTTGAGTCAGAGAAAGTGATGTCATAAATAACACACATGACAAGCAAGAATTAAAAAAATATTGATATGAGAGAACGCTAAGATATTTCATGTTCATGGGCTCATAAACATCTCTTTCAATAAGTCTGAATCATTTGGAAACCAGTTGAGGAGCAAGGCAGCTAGTTTTGCTCGGGAGTGTACAGTGCGTTTTCCTTTTTGCACAGACTGTGAGGATGTGCCTGTCCCTGTCCAAGTCCCAGGGCCAGGGAATTAGAACAGAAGTAATTGCTCTGAATCATCATGCAGAATTCTAAAGAAATTTCTATTCTCACTGTGACATCAGAATGTCAGGTTTCCAGACACTGCCCTAGAATTGAGTGTGATTTCACATCTCACCCATCACAGGGATATTTCTGCGGCTGGTAGACACCACCGGGCTTTCTCTGTGCCCATAACACGGGCTTTAAAGGATAAGAGACTCTTCAGACGACACATGGGTCAGTGTGGTCCCGAGACAGTAGGCAAAACCTGTCCTGTAATTCTGAGCTTGGTCTGAATTGGTTAACATGTACTGAAGACCACAGAGCCTTTATGATAATATGACTTCAAATATTTTTCTTTCCTCCCTTCATTTCCTTTTTCCAAGTACTCAATTCAAAGGTGTGTCTGTGTGTTTATTTGAATATGTAACCACTTTTACAGGGCTCAGTTGTTTTAAGTCAAGAGCCCTGAAGATAGGAGGTAAAAGTTTCAGTATAAACTCATTCTATAAAACACCATTATTTGATGACTTCTTTATTTACTGATAACGCACTCTAAATAAATTTTTAAAAATTTGTCATTGAATGTTTTAAGGTTTGATGACTACAGATGGTAATTTTTCTTTTTTGAAAAATTTTCTTTTTTGAAGAATTAAATCACAGCATTAGCTTGGCAAAATAAGTCATTCCTGCTTTTAAAAAATTCACTGATTCCCATGTCAGGCTCCTTTGCCACTAAAAGTGAACAATCTATTAAGTCAAAACTTTTGAGTACCTAAGTTTTCTTCTTTTTTTTCCAAGTCTGATGAGAGAGCCAGCAAGTCTTCTAGTCTATTTCTAAATCTGAGCCTCTGAGTCTGTTTAGTTGGCAGTAAGAACTCGGCTTTTTGGCTCATGGACACTGATAAGAATTTATCAGCATCTAGCACAGGTCTGGTATGTGGTCACCCTCATGTTGACCAATTTGCTTACCCACTTCTTTCCTACTTAAATATAGGAACCATCCAAGTCATCATCATTGTGTTTCTCAATGTCAAAAAACACATACTTTTGTTCCATTTCTAAGACAAATTCTTCTAAGAACTGTCAATTCTATACCAGAGTAACAATCTGGCCCCTGCAGGCTGAAAAATAGCTTATTCTACAAGACCACTAACGAGAAAATGCACCAAAAATATGCTCTGATCAATACAAATAAGTATAATGAAGACTGTCCCAGAAATAATTTTAATCAATTTTATACAATTGATTTGTTCTTTCAAGGAGCCTTTAATTTACTCAATCCCTGATTGAGTTGTTACATGAGTCATGAAGGTTTAACTATGAAAATAAAAGCCAATATTTCAATCAGGGAATACCCAAGATGGTTTAATTAAAGAATTTTTGCATCTCACTTACAGAACACTGCTCCTTAAGTACGGCATAGCATTTATTTAAAATGTCCCAGAGGCAATTAAGTCTTTGATTAACAATAAAATTTTCTTCCTTAGCTTCATTCTCAATTACCAGGAAGCTCATTTCTCATTGCCTGGAATTTCCAACACGTGGTGCTCAAGGATTTAACTTGCATGTGAATCCATATAATCCACGAAAAAAGGTTAGAAGAAACTGAACTATTCAGAAGCTGGCCCTCCCTAAGGGTTGGAGCTCTTACATGTTTTGCAGTTTGCCGCACATGTTCCCTTTGACTTGCAGCCTAGCTGTGTCCGCAGATATGTGATAACTCCCAAGTCAGGAGGGAACAAGGGGACCTGGTGACCAGGACACAATTCCTGTCTCTGAGATCAGTTGTTCTTGAGCTCAGAAAAGAGGAAAGACAGTGATTAATAATACGTTTTAATTATGTTTTGAGGAGAAAACAATGATGGAGTTCCAACTAGCTAGCTCAGAAGACCCTTCCATTTCCCTGGAAAGGAGGTGACCAGTGAGGAAAGAGCAGCAGTTACAGGCATGAGCTCTGGAATCCAACAGACCTGAATCTGGTGACCACATAAGTGTGTTATTCAACCTCTCTAGATCTCATATGATGAGTTGGACTGTAGTGAGAGTGAATGAAGTGGTGCACATACACCCAATGAAGTGCCTCAGACACTGCAAGTCCTATTAATAACAGCTGCTATAAAGGAGACACTTTCCCGACCTCCGGGAACTAGACACCTGGGTCTGGGTCTGGAGCATTGTGTCACACAGAACTCTACTCAGGCATGCTGTTCTCTCTGTCGCTCTCTCTCTCTCTCTCTCTCTCTCTCTCTCTCACACACACACACACACACACACACACACAGTGGCAGGCACTGCCACATCTAGGGAGCACACCTACCAAGGGGACTGGGAAGCCTGTCTCCATACTATGGTCAGCACTGCAAAAAATAAAGAAGTCAGATTTATATCTCCTCTCTGATGGTCCCAGGTTTTCAGAACTTAATAGTTTGGTAAGCTATATATATAAAAATTCTGCCTTATCAGTGAAATTGTAATCAGCTGTATAATTACATCTGAAAAGAGAAAAATCAAAAGGATTTTGCCAATCATTTTATTTTAATGTTAGACAAATTTTTATTCAGTATTTCATTGATTCAACAAATAGATATTAGACACCTAAAGTGGGCAGGGGTGGAAGTACGAGGGCGGGGGAGGATTTGCAAATGAGGAGGAGAGAATCAACCTTGGAGGTGGGGTGTGGGTCTGAGCTCTAGTGTCAGGGCAAGAGGGCAAATGCTAACACTGGTTGGAAAACAGTAGCCCAGAACTCAAGGGTGAGAGGGAATTCAAAGAAGACTTCTCAGAAGTGGTGACACCAATAGGGCCTTGGAGGGGGGAAGACAAACTCCAGAGGCAGAAAGTACATTTTGAGCGAGCAGAATGAGGTAGAACACAGGCAGCTCACCAATTTCCTCTCCTCAGTTATCATTAGCAATTTTGCTTTCCTTGACCATGGGGAGTGGATGGGAGAATTCGCAGTTATCTAGCTATTTGACATACCAAGACAATGTCCTTTTTCTGATCCTGTACGTCTAAAACAGTGACACCCAAAATCCTAAAATTTACTGTACCAAAACCTCCCCGTTTTGCTCTGACAAGATTTATTTATGCTTTAAAAATCACCTTAGAAATGGATAGGACTTAAATAATAACTCTATTTTAAACAGATAGGGTCTTCCTTTAAAATCAGAATTATATTAAATAGACACAAACAGAGTATATTTTCCATTACCTGAAACTTAGGAGAGCATTATGTAAGTACCACCAGTGTACAAGGAACAGTGTGTCTATACACAGACACAAAATGTTAAAATAAAAGGTACCAGGAGCCACACGAAGGCGAATAAACTTAAGTCTCAGTAGATTTTGTTCTCTTCTAAGATCCTTTGGGTTCTTTATTTGCACTATCTCACCAAACCCTTTCAACAATCCTATGGAATACCTACTGCCATATTATTGCTTGCTATTTTATACAGGGAAACACAGTTTATTTTATTCTGTAACTTTAAATGTCTAAACACATAGCTACTGACCACATTTTGCCCCATTTCACAACTGATACTTGTCTTCTCAGGGTGTGGCACAAGCAGAAGCATATTAACTCAGATCCACATTGGCCAGAAAAGCTTTACTCTTAAAAAAGAAAATCCAGAAAGAATAAGGACACATATATAATACCGGAATCAATAAATTTAAAAAAAAAGAAAGAAAAGAAAATCCAGAGATTCAGGCAAAGAATCTGTGTCTTTGTGCTACAGTTCAGAACTTGAGAACATGGTTCAGCAAGCTTTGTCTGAAAGGGTCAGACAGGAAATATTTCAGACCCTGTAAGCTAAGAGACAAATGCAGACATATTATAGAAGGACATTTGTAACAAGTCAGAACGCAAATTTCCATCCAGTTTTTTTATTGACAATTAAAAATTAAATTGAGTACAATTTTTTGGTAATACAGTACAGTATTACTCCTGAGGAAAAAAAAAGGCATTCTTTTGGGAAGGGATAACATTTTGCTTCATTGGAGTTCAAAGGTAATGTTCCCTATCATCAAATCATTCATCTGAAGAAAACTTTCTTAGCTTCAGGGCCGAACAAAAACAGGTGGAGGGCAGCATCTGGCCCGGGGACCCTGGTTGAAAACTTTTCTCTAAGGTTTTAGCTGCAGACACACTCATATGCCCTGGAGACGCAGTGCTTCGCAGACACAGGAGAAGTGCCCTCACCATGATCTTGGCAACGAGAAATGGCCAGGACTCAGGCCCTCGGCTTTTAATCGCAGGTGATGTACCAGTCCTGCTTATTATTCAGGGACATCAATAAGGAGAAAGCTTATCCTCCTGCTCCCACTCCCCTACCTCCTGTGGGATTCTCATTTTTTAAAACATCACTTGTTAACTTAGGAGGTTTGAAATAACTGCCACACCTACCGGGTTGTGCACTAAAGAAAAGTGGGTTTGGTGTGAATCACAAAATGCAATGCTATATTCTCATTTATTTATTTGTTTGTTTGGTTGGTTATTTACTTATTTATTTTTAATCTCAATTTCTCTCATATTCCTTAGTCCGCCTATCCTGACACCAATAATTGATTTTTTGATAAAGTTTTAACAGATCCATTCTGTACTCCTAAATATATCCGGCATTTCATCCTCCTTTTAAATACAAACTCAGAAACTCTGTCTTTTGTGGGCTCCTTGCTTTGTGTGAGCACAGGGAAGGGGTGGGGGAGGTGAAGGGGGAAGAGGTGAGGAGGGAGGTTATTGGCTCACAAAAGTCCAGACAGTATTTGACTAAAAAAATGCCAAGCAGGGGAGCAGAGTGGAAGAAATGAATCAGAAATCCCACAAACAGAGGACGGTTGTTTTTCTCTTAAAAGATTAAGGATTGTAGGTTTTCATGCTTACTCAGGTGGAACAAGAAAAGATTTTAACCTCTCTGCCTCATTCAGTTTGGGGCCTGAACAAAATAAAAGTGGAGCACATTCAAAACATCCATTTTAATTTTCTCCTTCCCTTTAAGATGGCGAGACAACATCTGGTGAAAGATGTGGGGTTACATTCCACTCAACAATAATCGCGGAGCAGAAAAGTCAAAGGCACACACACCACAGGCAGCGAGGGAGACGCAACTTGTCCAGCGTGTCCCCGCCTTCTGCGGGACAGACCGGCTAGGTCAAGCTGCCTTGCCACTCACTGCCAAGGAAGTTCCAGTCCCAGCATCAAGCAGGACCCCCATTCCAGCTGTTCTGAAGGAGTGCGAAATGCACACACAGCTCTTTCACAGGAGGCGCGTGAGCCGTTTCTTATGAGGAGAGGAACCACATTTTCCAAATTAGCCCAACTTGTGGCTGATGGGCTGAACCCCCATTTATCTGCATCCATTACAAACTAGTGCTCCTGATGACTAACAATGCCTCCAGGAAGTAGTTAAACACCACTATGTTGTACACTGGCGGGGCACAGGATAAAAAGCAAGGGAAACAGGCAAATGAAGAGAGGGAGGAAGTCAAGGCAGTAATTTTGACAATAAAATGGAAAGCATTTTCAAGCATTCAAATTACAACAGGGGTTCGGTTCAGCCTGAGCAGCCCTCCATGTCTACACGGACAAGTCTGTCAATTTCCCCGATAGAGCCAACTGCCCAGTAATTAAAATTTCTTAAAGATTTTGTCTTCTCTAACCATCCCTATTGCACATTACATTGTTGTGATTACAAGATTTTAAAAATTAATCTAACTTTCTAATCATGATAAAGCAGAACATGAAGTAATAGTTGGGGCAGACAGAGACAAAGGGTTTTAAGAGACATGATTTCAGGGTGTCATAATTTCTGTGTACTTTTTAAAAATAAAATGTTTTGATTGATTTTATTTTTTAAAAAAATATATTTTATTGATTTTTTCACAGAGAGGAAGGGAGAGGGATAGAAAATTAGAAACATGGATGAGAGAGAGACATTGATCAGCCGCCTCCCGCACGCCCCCCACTGGGGATGTGCCCACAACTAATGTACATGCCCTTGACTGGAATCCAACCTGGGACCCCTCAGTCCACAGGCTGACGCTCTATCCACTGAGCCAAACCGGTTTTGGCTGTTTTTATTGATTTAAGAGAGAGGAAGAGAGAATGCTTGAGAGATAGAAACATCAATGAGAGAAATATCATCGATTGCCTGCCTCCTGCAAAGTCCTCTACTGGGGATGGAGCCTGCAACCAGTGCATGTGCCCTGACCAAAAGTTGAACCAGCAACCTCCTGGTTCATGGGTTGATATTCAACCACTAAGCCACACTAGCTGGGTGATTTTCCTGTTCTTTTTGCTGACCCCGGCATTATACCTGGCATATAACAGATGCTAATTATTCATAGACATGAATGCAGAAGCCAAATACATTAAATTAGCTTTAAATAAATTTCCCTTCGTTACATGATATTGATAATGATTATTGTTAAGCGTTTTTTAAATTAGAAGAGGAAGTTAATGGGCCTCATCTCCTATTGCAGCCTAACCAATTGCAAATGTTTCTCTTCTTTCCATGGAACCAGACAAAGATTTATTTCAATATTTTGAGGTGTTCTTTTCTTTTTCAAAGCAAGCTAGAGTCATTCATTCTGTGGCTAGGCTCTTTATTTAAGTGAAGAAATTAAAGTCATCTTCAGCTTTTGAGCAAGGATTTGCTAGCCTGACTGTACCAATCCATGTAACTTTACAGTCCATGTTTATTTTTCTATATATAATACAACCTGCTGATGTTTGGAGGTAATAACACCCTCATCTCCTAGCCCCCCCTGGGGGAAGCTCACTCTGGGGCTCCGGGTCTCTCCCAGGCGGGTGCTGCACTACCATCCTCCCAGTTGTGATTTTGTGGTCCTCCCACTGAGGCTCCGGGTGGTGGCACCTGCCCCTCTGGGCTGCATTGCTGCCCCCAGGCTTCTGGGGCTCCTATTCTGAGGCGCCCTGTCCTACCCCACGCAGGAAGGAGTCATCTTGCCCCTCCTCTTGGGCCTAATATGGCCCGTCCTAAGAAAGATGAAGGGAAAGTGTGTCAAGTCCCAGGTTCTCACTAACAAAGCGGTCAGCAGTACAGCCAAACGTTTTCTGCCTAGCATGGCCAGTGCCAAGGCTCCCCAGGAAGGGCATTCACTCCCACTTGCCACCAGGCTACCACGCTGTCTATACACTTGCAGACTGTGGTGGTTCTGGTTCTGCACACTTGCTAATCCACTTATTGAATGGAGGTCAACCCAGGAACCTGAGGCCTTAACAACCAACCAAAGAACCTGTTTCCTGAGTGCCCACAGGTACATCTTGAGATCCACAGCTATGTTTTAAGGCCTTGGAAAGACCATCTCCATCCCCTGCCACCCTCTAGCCAGTGGCTGGTCTGGCAACAACACTAGCAATATTAACAGAGCACTAATGGGGGGGTGGGTTGGAGTGACAGCGTCACTTGGAGTCAGGGCAGTCATACCTACAAGATACTCAAGTACATGCACAAAGTGGTCCAGGATGCAGTGCCCCTCTTCCTCCCTTCTGCCAAACCTTTATCAACAGATGAAAACCATGCTGTGCTAATTGACAGAGGAAGAAGAAGATTCACCAATGGGCCAATGTCCATATGCACTTTCTTTGGCCCCCACTGGAGGGGAGGAGAACAGTGAGGATGTATTTTATGGCTTATATTTCCCCTCCTTCCATTTATGTACATTTCCAAAACCCATCAAATTTGGAAGATATTCAGCCTCAAGCAGACCCAGGTGTCTAAAGAACACAGAGGAGACTACGCCTCAGAGAAACATTCAGGGAACATGCCACTGACCACCATTGTGTGTGTCCTTTCCTTAAACACACCTGATACTCAAGCAGATGGCTGACCAAGGAGTCTCACCTACCAGGCCAGGAAGAAAGGCTGAGTAAAGGTCCTCCAGGTGGAGGGTCTCAGAGCTCAGACCACATGTGCATTGTCTCTATATAAATGGCTGAGTGCCTTTGTTGGTCACCAATAATGTGTAAGGCACACCTCGGCCTGAGAAGACACTCTCTCCCAGCTTTAAGGTTCAAGTTTTTTAAAGATGAGAGACGTCAATCCAAATCATTCTTTTCAGTGCTGGTTGTTTCTAGCTTAAAATGAGAAATTACTTTTCTTTAATAATTTTTAAAAATTGATTTCAGAGAGGAAGGGAGGAAGACAGAGAAATAGAAACATCAATGATGAGAAAAAAATCACTGATCAGCTGCCTTCTGCAACCTCTACTGGGGATGGAGCCTGTACCCCAACCGGGAATCAAACCATGACCTCCTCATTCATAGGTTGGTGTCAACCACTGAGCCACACCAGACAAGCAATAAGAACTTTTAATGCAGTTCTTCATCTTGGTCTACAGGACGAAGACAACTGGATGGTCCTTGCATTCTGCTTTCTCTGGTGCAAAGAGCAAGACCCTGTAGAACTTCTAGAACATAACTGTACAGAAAGAAGTTTTCAGCATTCCAAAGCAGAACAGCTATCTTAGAGGTTAAAAAAAACTGCTGTGTTTTAAGTATTGAAATGGCCCCAGTTTATACTGAATGAATTTTGGGAAATAGTCATCACAAAACACATAAAAAGCAGCATTATGAGGTCTGTCAATATTAATACTAATCCTCTCTGTAAAGGAAGGCCAAAAGGTTCTGTGAGGTCTATTGTAAGACTTAAAAGGACAATTTCTTCAGCTTGCATTTATTACATGTTGGCTGTGGGAGAGAATACTAGATGTATTTTTAAGTCCAGATCTCTTACCTGCCTGCTTCAAAGGAACTGGCTCATTTGTTAGGTGGCCTACTTTTGCTTCTTTCTGGATTCTAGATCTGACCTGAGGAGGTTTGGGGGAGGGTGATGTGCTTCTGTTCATCCCCTTTTCCCACCTAGTTTCAGAAGATGGGGACCACACTCCTCTGTTTTATGAGAGGACCTTCTGCCCTGCCTCCCTCTGAAACCTGGATCTGAAAAAGGACTTGCAACCATGGAAGAAATGCAGACAGTCTTGATTTTATTGAGGAAGTTCAGGTTGTGGCCTCTTTCTTCTCAGCAATCACTATGCTGATTGTGAAAAAGTAAAGTTTGGAAGATTTCCACTGTAGGAAATACTTTAAATATCTGTAATTATGCTTCAAATTCTGAATATACATTCTTGCACCCTTTTTGGTGGCACGAAGTAATGACCAGGTAACTTTCCTGGTATGTTCATGTGCATGATGGGAATCAAAATGTAAGCACTCGATGATGTCCTGTAGATACCTATGTCTTAGGAATAAGAGGGTGGGGAAAGAGGCATCACGTGGACAAAGACCCATGCTGGTTCGATTCTCACATCAAGACCTGAGCAGTAGCTCTTCCCTTTCAGGTGAGGAAAAGTAAGTCACAGCCTGTGTCCTTCCCATGACACCACTCTGCCACCATGACTCTCTCCAGTTTCAAGTCTGAAAAATCTGTCACTCACACCACTTCAATTAGCATTCCCAGAACTAGGGCCAGGCCTGAGTAATCTATTCACAGATGTGCTTCAGAGACAACATCATCACTCCACAGTCAAAGCTGGTGATTAAAACTAGGATACTGCCCTGCTGGCATGGCTCTATGGTTGAGCGTCAACCTATGAACCAGGAGGTCACAGTTCATTTCCCAGGCAGGGCACATGCTCGGTTTGCAGGCTCCATCCCTGGTAGGAGGTTGATGTTTCCATCTCTCTATCCTTCTCCTTTCCTCACTGAAATCAATAAAACTATGTTTTTTAAAAAACAAACAAACAAAAAACTAGAATACTGAGGGGTTTCCACAACTTACAATAATCACTGCAAATGCAAGTTAAAAACCAGTTACATTGAGAATTATAACAATGGTATAATACCAGGAGCCTGGCAAAAAGTGGGTGTTTCCTTAACCTGGGAACAGTACAAAAAAAAAATTTAGTAAGAAGTCTCACATCTTATTCATTTCAAAATAATTTTATAAACTTTTATGGTTGGCTATTAAGCCTTTAACAGGATAGTAGTAATTATCATGAAACACTCTAAAATTAATTCTGACATTTTGCCTTAACTCGTTTACATAAATATATCTGATGCATAATTTCATTAAAATAAACCCAACTACCCCTCTTTCAACAGAAAAACAAGGCCTTCCACTGAAAAGATGGGATTTTATCTATTCATACCCAAAACTATCTTCCTCAAGTCAGGACTACTAGCCTGTTGCCTTCATACCCAGGTGCAGGGGCTGAGTTAACAGGGCAGAAAACAGCAGCCCTAAAAAATCCCATGTACATAATGAGTAAATCACAAACAAGAGTGTAGTTACACACCACCACAACAGAGTGTCTTAAGACATCTCTAGAACTATCCTGGTCCAACAGAACCCAAATCCAACTTTTCAATAACACCTAAATGTATGGATACCTAATAGACCTTGCATTTGCAATAAAGTAAACATTATGTACCTTTGCAAAATCAGCTTATGAAATACAATAGGTATGTTACTGAATTTGTGGTGTGTTTTTTTTTAAACTGTTTTAAACACATCTTAAATTGTTTAGAGCAAAACAACCAAAAGAATTAACATTTGCCACTGAGTTTCTATAGCATGACACTAAAATATTCTTCCATGTCTCTGATGGTCTCTCAACAAAGTTGGCTAATTAAGAAAAGAAAAAAAAAAAAGACAACAGAATCCAGTTTCCAACCTGTTCCTGACCATCCCGAGGCCAATCAATCCTCAACTCTCCCCCGAAACCTCAGTGATAGCTCAAATTGGTTGCCCTCACTTGTCCCTTTCTCGCTTTTGTTTCCTTTGAGAGCCATTCCTGAAACTTCCCCAACCTTCAAGTTTCTGATTAAGAGGCAGATCCAGTACCTTTAAAAAAGTTAACCATGGTAAATCACCGCCATTTTTAAAAAATTAAATTTATTGGAGTGTCACTGGCTAATAAGATCATAAATCACCATCTTACTTACTGTTAGGTCTGTCCTTCTTTTACACCAGATTCCCTTCTGCCACCAACCTGAGCCAAGCTCTCAGATAACGGTCAGGTTTGAGACTGGCCCTGCTCCTCAAAGATTAGAGAGCTGTCTGCAGCCTACGCTCTCCTTCCCCATAGCCAAGAAGGCCCAATAAATGCTAATACTCAGCATGACGCATCAAGAACTTTAAGCCTCAGCCCTAGCTAAGCAGAAAGTATCACAAATTTACTGGAATTATCTGTGCACAAAAGAGAAGAGAAGGAATTAATCAGAGTCTCTCTCTTAATGCAATGCTTGATTGAACCACCCCAATCCCTTTTTAAATAGGATCCTGGTGGTGAGTGACCCTGATGGCGTGCCCCGGTGAGATTCACAAGGCACACTTGTTCCATTTTTTCCTCTTATGACCTCATTAAGGAGGATTTTGAAGATTGTCCCTGAACATGAGAACAAAGTGTCTTAAGACATCTCTAGCTTCTTATGTCTTTAGCCTTTTACTGCTGCGTGCGATGGCCTTTAGGGTCTGTGCTTGTGACTAGGTACATTCATGCTCACACTCACCTGCCCCCAGAATGAGAACCAGGCAAGGTCAGAGCTGCACACCTCTCAATGCAGAGACGGGCTAGTTTCCTACACGGCAAAGTTTTGCCAAGACCAACTTGGGATCCATTCTTTCTCGCATCCTCTCCAAGCTGTAGCTGCCATTAATTAGCTCTGGCGGGTGTTTCTAGGCTCTTGTTGAGGGAGGGTGCAGACTGCCAAATCTGCTAGTGTGAAAGTACTCCGCCGCCAGGAACATTTTTCTCTAAGTGTTTGTTGATTCCACGCTTCGATTTAATATGGAAGATTGTATTTTACGATCAGAAACAAACAGACAGATTTATAACAGAAGACGTGAAAGGCAAACAGGGGAAAAAGCAAGCCAAGGACTAAGCCTAAATGTAGTATTTTTATTGACTTCTTAGAAACCAAATAACCTAGCATATTAGTGTGTGCATTCTGCAACAGACATTCAGCCCCATTGTACTATTTAGAAGAGAATAAAAAGAAACCCTACTGTTTGAAACCCAGCGGAACATCCCCACAACAGGGCACAACTGTTCCCTCATGCATGAATGGGAAGGAGATGAAAGAAAAGATGGACTTCTGAGGTACAGCAAAAAACAAAGACAACAAAAGTGCTGATCATGAGGGAATGACACAACTCATTGCAGCAGAAAGGATGAGAGAAAAGAGCTCAGACAATGGTGAGGACAGCTAAGTGACACGTAGGAGAATTGAAAAATCTACAGAAGTGTCTTTTCTTTCCACCCTTGATAAAAACACACACACACACACACACACACACACACACAATTAAATGTTGGTACATCTGTCATAAAAAAAAAAGAGGGCTGAAACCTGTTAGCATCATTATGTATGGTAAACCTATATGCCCAAACTATAACTCTGCAATTAAATGCTGCCACCTCTGTTTCTTATCCTTGCTGAAACGACACGATTTTATTTCTGACACTTTGCATCTGCTTATGTTGTAAAAAATGGTAAAGTCCTGAGGGATCCTAAAAAAATGTGTGTGTATACATGTGTGGGGATGTGAATACAAAGGTTTAAGACACTCTGTGTAAAAGATGGGCTTTAGAAATTTGTGTATAAACTCGGCTTTTGTTTATAAAATATTTTCTGCTTGACTTACATTATAATTATAGAGATAGTTGCCCGACATTTTGGATTGGTTTTCATTGAGTAGCAGCTCGAAACATTTTGGCTTTAAGTTTCCTTGCTCTGGAATTCTGCTGCCAAGAAGAGATTGTTTGTAAACACTTAATATGAAGGAAGGAAGCTTATGATTCAATGCTACTTTGTTAGGTAAATGCAGTCATTTGTATGTGATGGGAATAATTATCCTTTGATGTTTCTGTTTTTCTTAAACAGAGGCACACCTGTCCACACTTTACTAATGTTGAGCCCTGCTAATGAAGTGTTCAGTGAGAAAATCCCATCAACTGAATATATTAAAAAAAAAAAAAAGTCACCATATGAAATCCCCACTAGATGTTTATTGCTCCGGAAGTCCACCAGCCTGGGAAAGTCACACTGTTTTAAAGTGAGCTCCTGGGCATTCTTCCTTGCTTGATAACGTGCAGCCCCTCACAAAAACCCCCAAAAGCAGTGACTGACCCTGTCAGAACGCCTGATTAATGGATAAACGCTGTAATTGATTAGCCGAGAAGTGTGAATTAAAACAGGGCACGGCATCAATAACCAGCTTCTAACAAAGGTGGTTGACGGAAAATGTAAAACAAGAGCTTGCGGCTATATCTCATCAAAGGCACACTTTTCTTAAAACAGGAGAGAGGAGGGAAATAAACAGGACTAGCACCCTGTTCTCTGCGATGCTTTAATCTTTCCTCCTGGTCAGGATGTGCGTGGAGTTACCAGCAAAAGGTCTAGGAACTTACTCCTCGGTCTAGGAACTTACTCCTCGGTCCACTGTCAGTCCACCTTTGGACAGCAAGCAGTATGAGCCAATAAACGTTCCCATTGTTTCAAGACTTGAAGAAAAAGCACGTAAGCCGAAACAGGCTTGGCTCAGTGGATAGAGCATTGGCCTGTGGACTGAAGGGTCCCAGGTTCGATTCCAGTCAAGGGCATGTACTTGGTTGCGGGTACATCCCCAGTGGGGGGCGTGCAGCTGATGGATGTTTCTCTCTCATCGATGTTTCTAACTTTCTATCTCTCTCCCTCCCTTTCTGTGAAAAATCAATAAAATATACTTTTAAAAAAAGAACTGAAAAACTATTAAAAAAAAAAAAAGCAGGAAAGAAGTCCTAGTCTCTCTTCATTTTGTTTACTGGGAACTTTGTTCACTTATGTCCTCCTGGGAAAGCAAATCCTGCTTGCCCCAGTGCCCCTGAAAGATAAGAAGCGTCACTCACTGGAACATGGATTCCATCTGCTTCTGCAGGTGAAACATTCATCCATTCGTTCCTGCAGTCAGTCAGTCAGTCAGTCAGTCAGGAAGTCATCAGTGTCTGGCCTGAGCAGTACAAAGACGAATAAGGTTGCTGGCAGACTAAGTTAATACAGACCCCACTCCTGCTTAAAATACATAGAAATATTGGATAATCTAAAGCAAAAAAAAAATTATTTTAAAAAGGGTTTAATGTATTGCTGAGTTTGAAACAAAAAGGAAATGAACTCTTCAAGTGATGAAACAAAGCAGGGACTCTAGGGCTGCGATGCTGTGTGCAGGGTGGTATCAGCCCTGGACCAAGGTTGGAGACATATGTCCACAACGGTGCAAGGCGAGGGAACTGGACCACAGGACCTCTTAAAGAATTATCTAGTCCACAGATAGGAAATGAGAAGAACAATGTCCACCAACAAAACAGCAAGGCAGTTTGGGGGTCTGGCTTGGGCTCTGAGAAAAGAAATAAAGCCCTTTGTATAAGTCAGCCAAACCACTTCTGGACATAATGGGAAGCACTGAAAGTGAGGTCTTCGAGAGAGATCAGTACATGTGTGTGCAAGCAGCATTCCACGGCAGCTAAAAAGGGGAAGCAATCCAAGTGTTCATCACAGATGAAGGGATAAGCAAAATGTAGTGTGTCCATACAATGGAATGTTGTTCAGATTTAAAGAGGAAGGAAACTCTGACACAAACAACATGGATGAGCTTCAGGACACGAGGCTAAGTGAAAAAAGCCAGTCACAAAAACAAATACTGTGTGGTTCCACTTAAATATGTAAGGTACTTAGAGTAGTTAGTCATGGAGACAGAAAGTAGAGTAGCTGTCCCAGGGCTGAGAGGAGGATGGAAGGGGGAGTTGTTATTTAATGGGTATGGAGTTTGATAAAATAAAGTTCTGGAGATGGATAATAATTATGGTTGTAACAATGTAAATGTACTTAGATGACAACAAAGTGTATACTTAGAAACTGTTAAAGTGATACATTTTGTTACTTGTATTTTACCTCAATAAAACAAAATTTGAAAAAATAAAATCAATAATCATAATATAAAATACTTATGAAAGTTCATAAGGTTGGCTGAATATTAGATCAAAACACTAAAATCAAAAGCAGAAACATGGCTGATCAATAAGTGTTTCTTCTCCACTTCCTTTCAAAAACCCACATTAAAGAGGGGAGAAGTATAAACGCATAGGAACAGATATAATGGAGGAAGAAACCTCTGATAACAGATGTCCACAAATTTGGAAAAAGGAAAATGAATCAACAGAGGAAAAGCTAAGTACTAACTGCCAGCAGTATTGGGGACAAAGAGGTGTGTGTGACAGGCCAAAAGGAATCAAGCTTGTTCCCACAAGAGAATTCTGGGGAAGCTAAAGATACCTCTGAAGGCAAGGTTGTGGGTTTAAACAAAAGGATTGTTTGAACATCTGTATAGAGAGCACTTAGGCCCCTCCCCCTATTAACTTTCCCATTCCAATAGAGCAAAGGAAGTAACAGAAGAAACAGCTTCCAATTTGTGGATGCCAAACAATGGGGAGGAGTTAGTCAAGGAGGTGAAAATTAGGAGGAAGTGAAAGTTTGCATTTGGAAAGCTGGGGATTCTCCAGGCCCCTTCCCCTTGGCTTCCAGAATGCTGCCAGCCTGGTTTTATCCCCAGAATCCAAAAGGGTGGAAGATTCCTCTCTGAGTAACAACGAAGTGCCCAAGAGAACAGCCCAACAGACACACTGATATGTAGTGATCCCCTGGTGAAGGTGGCAGGTCGCCATCTGATAAGCCCACCGTGAGGCTCATCAATGAGTACACACAAAGAACTCTGTATTGGTTTCTAAGTTCCTACAAATCAGACATTCAATGGGAGGTACTAATGGGAAAGATAGACCACAACAACCAGATAGAGCATTCAAGAGAAACAGTGCAGAGAGCAGAAGAAAACTAACAAAACACTTACTATCAATATTTTAAAAGAAATAAGATAGTACATCTGAAAAACAAAAATATCACTTAAAAACATATTAGAGAATGTGGAAAAGCTATCAGAAATAAAAATCTGAAAGCAAAATACTTTTTCTTTGAAAGTAGTGGAAGATAAAGTTGAAAGCTACCAAAGAGTTGAACTTAAAATAGAAAAATAGAAAAGATAAAAAATGAGAGAATAAAACAGGTCCAATATTCAAGCAATGCGAGTTTGAGAAAGAGGAACTAGAAAAAAGTGGGGGAAATAAATTTATAAGAGAAATACAAGGAAAGCGCCTAGAACTGAAAGTCAAGTTTCCAAGCTGATAGGCCTTTTGAAACCTACATAATTATTAAAAACTAGAGGCCCAGTGCATGAAATTGATGCATGGGGGTGGGGGGAGACCCTTAACCCTCCTGCACCCTCTCCAATCTGGGACCCCTCGAGGGATGTCCAATTGCCAATTTAGGCCTGATCCCTAAACTGGCAGACATCTCTCTTGCAATCTGGGACTGCTGGCTCTTAACCACATGCCTGCCTGCCTGATTGCCCCTAATCACTCTGCAGGTCTGCCTGGTTGCCTCAAACCACCTCTGCCTGCTGGCCTAATGCCCCTAAATACTCCCCTGCTGATCTGATAGCCCCAACTGTACCCCTATTGGCCTGATCACCCCTAACTGCCTCTGCCTGCCAACCTGATTGTGCCCCTAATTGCTTGCTCCCCGATGCCAGCCTGATCTTGCCTCTAGCTGCTTGCTCCCCTGCCAGACTGATCGCCCCTAACTGCCTTTGCCTCGGCCTCCACCACCGTGGCTTTGTCTGGAAGGACACTGGATGTTCAGAAGACTTCCAGTCAATCAGGTATAATTAGCATATTACCCTTTTATTAGTATAGATGACTCCCACTAATGTATATCACTGCAAAGTTTGAGAAGACCAGGGATAAAGAAATCTTAGAATATTAAAGAGGGGAGAAAATTTTCATATAAAAAGGGATCGAGAAGACATGGGATCAATGCCTTTAAACATTCTCTGAGAAAATTTTTTCCAAAGAAAACATTCTCAATGAAGTCTACAGAACACTGAAGGTATTTTCAGATATATAAAATCACACAAAAAGTTTTTCCTGTCAAATACCCATTTGCACATAACTACTATGATACGCAACCCCAAATGAAGAAGTAAGCCAAGAAAGAAGACTTGGATTGGAGAATCAGTCACAAAAATCAGGATTATAGATAAGAGAAGTTCTAGAAACATAAAAATGCAGCTGGCCTAGAAAGTAACAAGTTCAGGATAGAAGGCTACAGAAGGGATTCTTAAACGTTTTTTTAAAAGAGGAAAAGATACATTGCTTAATATGAATGACTTTACCAGAGAGTTTGGAGAAAAAAATCAGTTTTACCTAAGTAGAAAATAAAGTCAATAAAAAACAGAATCAGTGATGAACTCTAGGGGGACAAAAGTTGTATGAGAAAGGAAGAAGTTATACAAGGATAGAAACAAGGATACTGTAGTATGTGGCTCAGCTGGGAACAGTATTTTCATTGGCATAGGATAAACACAGAAGTGTGTAGTGTGTATACAGGGGTATGGTATGACAAAAGAGAATGATAGTACATCTTGTTTTTCAGATGTACTATCTTATTTTTATTGGAAGAAGTCAGGGATAATGTCTAAAATTGAAATAAAAATCAAGAGTAACAGTATATTATTTAAAAGTATGGAGATAAAACACCAAAAGAGTTCAAAGTAGTTGCTTGGAAAGCTAGGAGTCAGACATGGAGTCTGGGGCGGGGGAAGGAGGAATGGATGGAAATTATTATGATTATTATTTATTTATTTGTTTATTTACATTGATTTCAGAGAGGATATAAGAGGAAGAGAGAGAGAAACATCAATCATGAGAGAGAATCATTGATCGACTGCCTCCTGCATGCCCTCTACTGGGGAGTGAGCCTGCAACCCGGGCATATGCCTTTTACCAGAATCGAACCCAGGACCCTTCAGTCTGCAGGCTGACGCTCTATCCACTGAGCCACACTGGTTAGGGCCAGAATTATTTGACTTTTAAAACTCTGTATCTTGTATTACTTCATAAAAATTTAAATATCTTATTTATTTATTTTTAAATCAAGCAGCCTTTCCATATGCCAGCAACAATCAAGCACAGATTTTGTAAGAAGGACACAAGTCTTGCCCTTTGTGGCTTTAAAATTTTAGTTGCACTGATAGATAGGCAAAGAGATAAATCACAACACAACATTGTAAGTACTAATACTGAGCCATTATTTAGGAAAATGTTTTTTTTTTTTGTTTTTTTTTTAGAAATCTAATAAATTCAGTTTGGTATACACAAAGTTTGAGCAGTCATACAAATATCCATGATAAAATAAGATTCTGAGACCATCATAAAAAAAAAGATATTATCATCGAGGGAAAAGACTTGGAGGAAAAGACACACTGGGCAGCATCAGGATTTTAGGGTCCACTGAAAAATGAAAACCACTTCTAGAGAAACAGAAAAGGATGTTCCTACAGAAAGATGAAATTCAGGGAGATTACGGTCATTGATACTGGGGAGAGGGAAGAGTTTTGAGAAATAGAACATGATCTACAGCCCCACAGAGCTGGAAAGAGTCAACTAGCATGAGGATGAAAAACGGGGGCTTGGAGCCCAGCCAGTGTGGACAGTGGTTGAGCCTTGACCCAGGAACCAAGAGGTTACTGGTTTGATTCCTAGTCAAGACACTTGGCTGGATTGCAGACTTGATCCCCAGTGGGGGTGGGTGCAGGAGGCAGCCAATCGATGATGTTGGTCTCTCATTGGATGTTTCTATCTCTCTATCCTTTTCCCTTCATATTTAAAAAACAAATAAAAAAACCAGGGGCTTGGATTTGGCAATACTGAAGGCATCTCAGGCCTTTGGGGTCAGTTTCAGCGTTAGAGGGATGAACACAGCCTTAAGGGGCTAAGAATTCAATGGGACTGTAATGGAAGATAGGGAATCTGGATGCAGACTACTGTACAAGAAGTCAGACCTCAAGAGAAGTTGGACCAGCTTAGAAAAGTTTACGGTTTATTTCATTTTTGACAAGCATGTGTGTAGAATATCTTGTGGGCTGTAGAGATTTCCACAAAGGGGCAAGGAGTAAAAAACCAGAAGAGAGCCCAGCCAGTGTGGCTCAGTAGTTGAGTGTCAACCAATGAACCATAGGCCAGGGTTCGATTCCAAGTCAGTGCATATGCATGGGTTGTGGGCTCGATCCCCAGTAGGGGGCACACAGAAGGCAGCCGATCAATGTTTATCTCTCTCTCTCTGAACTCAATACTTTTTTTTTTAAGAGAGAGAGGCTAAATTGGGGCACCAAGCTTCCCCAAGGAGAAGAAGGAAATGAGGAGGGGGTAACACTGAAGAGGAAGAATGGCTCATCTCCCTGAGGACACTAGGGAGGCAGGAAGCAGGTTCCTTTCGGAGTGGAGGGGTAGGAGACCAGGCTAGGCTTTCGGAGACCAAGTATTACTCCTTTTGCCTTGAAGAAAAGGATATTTAAGTGAGAGGGAACTTAGAGCAACCACAGAGAAACTTGATTACAGAGACTAATTTTATATATTCCCCAGGGGCAGGACACTGGTTGAGAGCTATGGGAATAGTACAGATGAGAAGAGGCAGATCAGTAGGGTGATGGTAGCAGCAAGGAGACAAAGGCTGGACAAGGGTTTGTGAGGTCAGTGGTCACTATAAAGCTGGAGAAAGAACAGCAAAGAGAAAGGGCAAAGAAAAGGACTAAGAAAACTGATGGGGTTTGGAAAAGCAACATCCCTGGAAAAAAATAACCCCTTTGCCTCTCTCTCTCCCTGCTGGCTAAAAACTCACAAATTCCCTACGTCCTACATTGACCTCAGAAGTCTCAATGACAAAGACCACTGACAAAAATGCTGTGCAGTATAAATAATAACAGCTTTATTATTCCCCCAGCTTCACTGGGGCGGAGAAAAGTAGCAGACGGTCCTCAGAAAGAACAAATGTTAGTGCTGTTCGGTCCAGAATGCAACCGTCACATTGCTCTGGGCCTCTGGAGGGGAAGGAGAAACACTGTGCAATCTCAAGTTTCTCTCAAAGCAAACAAAGAAAAACCCAAGCCACCAATTTAAAGATAGGTAGGAGCGACACCAGCCACTGAAATGCAGGAGGAGGGCTCTCTTCTCCTCTGGATGATATCTTTCCTATCACTTCATTTCATACAGCTGCTCATCTGCATTTCTTTTTACGGAAAGAATTCACACATCAAAGTCTATAAAATAAACTCCCACCTCTCCTCAAGAATTTGGGAGAGGGTGGGCAATCTCTCGGAGTTAAATATTTATAAAAGGTTATGATCTTTTCAAAGAAAAAGAAATCAAGCTGAGAAGGCGAGAAGAAATGTGCTAAGAGAGAAAACAAACTTTCAACTACAGCTTTATAGGAAGACACAGGAAGGAAAGAGCATGGGAATTTTTTTTTGAACACCTGTTCTCGCTAGGAACATTCTTTTGCATGTTATTTCATGAGAGAGAGAAACACAGAGAGAGAGGGAGCAGGGAGAAAGGGAGGGAGGGAGAAGAAGTACAAGCTGAAAAGGAGCAGATGTACTTCTCATTGGCCAGGAAATAGGCAGGGTTAGGTTCTCAGGTCAAAGAGAAACACAGAATACTGAGGATGACAATGTCAGCTGTAGCAAGTACTACAAATGGAGTGGTTTAAGCAACAGAAATGCATTATCAGGCAGTTCTGGGGCTAAAAGTGTAAAATCAAGGCAGGGCTGATTCCTTCTGAGGGCTAGGGCAGGACTTGTTCCAGGCCTCTCTTCTTGGCTTGTAAATGGCCCTCTTCTCGTGTCTCTTCACACAGTCTTCCCTCTAAGGTCTTAATGGCCACATTGACCTTTTGATTAAGGACACTAGCTATATTGGATGAGGTCCTACCCTAATGACATCACCTTATTACTTACATCTGCAACAACTTTATTTCCAAATAAGCACATTCTACATTCTGGGAGTTAGGATTTCAACATATGAGTTTCGGGGAGAGACACAATCTGTCCTGTAACAACAGCTAATATTTTGTGGCTCTTACTGGGTGCCAGACACTGTGCAATGCACGTTTCATATAATCCTCTTAACCCATTATCCCTACTCTGTAAATGAGAAATATGAGGCACAGAGAAGTCATTTGCCCAAGATCAAACAGCTGGTAATCAATGGAGCTAGGATTTCAGAACCTGGTCCCTATGTGTCTAAAATGCTAACCACTACCTTCTACTCTGTATATAACAATACAGTATTCCATCCATTCAGATATCTTTGTAATAGAATCAATAAATGAATACTCAAGTGAATGAATGAATGAAGTACCTGAAGTCAGAATGAGCAAACTTGATGGGTGGTTCAGAATTTCTGTACAGTGAGATAGGGCCATTGTCCAAAGCACCCAGCAGGTTACCAGTAGCATCTTTAAGTCTAGGGTGAATGCTCAGGGCACCTAGCAGAGGCTCTCAAGTCCAACAAGAATATGTTTGGTGACAGGAGACACAGCATTAATGATTTGTGTGTTCCTCAATTCTAATGAAACAATTCTGAAATGATGATATTTGGGAAGCTAGCCTGGAAAAACACACAATTTGGGCAACTGTGCAAACCACCAGGCTTTATCAACTGCCTAATACAAGGTCAGCTGTCACTTCAGCGGCAATATGATTTAATGCCATTCCAAAGAGAACTCTTTTCAGTAAGTAGTGTTTTAAACTTTAAAATGTGTTTTTGTTATAAAACATACCATTGTAAATGATCGTTCAAAATCATTAATCGGAAAATCAAGGCCAACCCTCATCCTAAAAAAAAATCATTTCATACAGCACTTTAGTACTCAAATTCAACTAAATGTGCTTTGGGTGGGGGGTGGGGGAGAATGGGGAGTGAAAAGAGAAAGAGAAAATACTTTGAACAGTATGCCTGGCTCTGCCACTTAAAGCACTAAGAAGAAAGAAAAGATGTTAAGTCAGTCTGTGAAAGTCTCCCAGATCCTCTGAGTCTCCTATCCTGTCTTGGGGACTAAATGTGATGCCTAAGTTTAAAATAAAATATTAATATATGCATCTCTGACTCTAAATGCATATTACTCTGCATATTAACCAGCCCTGCCTTAATTTCAGATTTCTCCTTCAGACATTTAGCAGAAGAAATGGAGATCTGCTCCAGGGCTGGAGGGCAAACAACTCTGTGACCCATTAGTGACATGCTGGTCTAAGGGAACATCAGGACAGCTTTGAGCTTGACTAGATGAGACTTTCCCTTTGCCAACTGTCTTTAGGCCGAAGGCCCAAGAAATATGCAATTACTCCAAATCACCTTCCACGCATGGTACTCTATTGATAAGTTTTTGTCTCAGAAATATATGGCACAGATAATCCAAAATTACCAAGAATCCAAAAGTCAGGCCCTGTACTTCCCTACCACAGCCATTCAACACGGGGCCCCTCGGGCTGCAGATCAGGCAAGAGACCTAGAAGGTGGCAGACAATTTACACAAAGTTTTGAAACATTTTTTATATTTTTGCTCTTCTGGGTATATTTCGTTCAGGTTTACATTGTACCTTTTCCAGTAGCTTTGCCATCTTGTGTGTTTGTTCAATTGTGGGAAAATACATATAATACAAAATCACCATTTTAACCATTTCTAAGGATACAGTTCTGTGGCACTGCATACATTCACATTATTGTGCAACCATCACTATTATCCATCTCCAGAACTTTAATTGCCATCCCAAACTGAAACTCTATACTTGTTAAAAACTAACTTCCTGACCTCCAGCCCCTGGTAACCATTATTATATGTTCTATTTCTATGAACTACTCTTAGTACCTCGTGTAAGTAAAATCATACTGTATTTGTCCTTTTCCATCTGATGTATTTCATTACCATAACACTGTCAATATTCACCAGTGTTATAGCTTGTGCCAGAATTTCCTTCCTTTTTAAGGCTGAATAATAGTCCATTATATGGATATACCACATCTTGTTTATCCATTCATCCACCAATTGACACTTTAGTTGCTTCTACTTTATCGCTACTGTGAATAATACTGCTATGAATACGGGTGTGTAGATGTCTGTTAAGAGTCCTTCCTTCCATTCTTTTGGGTATATATACACAGAAGTGGAATAGCTGATCATATGGTAATCCCATGTTTAATGCCTTCATCGTATTTTGCTTACACATAATATTGCAAACATTTTAAATGTTGTAAACAGATGCATCCTTGCAATATGCCAGGTCAGATGAAGACAGCTGAGGTTTCCTAAATGCTTTAGATCAGTGGTCACCAACTGGTAGTCCGCGGACCACTGGTAGTCTGTGAGGTGCGACAGGTTGGCGACCGCTGCTCTAGATAACTGAGAGTCACCTCAATGCCTTCAATATTTGGTTGTGTGCACAATGCTAAGGGAGATAAAAGGCTAAGAGATAGGGATGGCCTGTGCAGATGAAGGAAGTCAGTCACCAAATTCTTAATGATCTGGAACAGTGCTCGCTTTGGCAGCACATGTACTAAAATTGGAATGATACAGAGAAGGTTAGCATGGTCCCTACCCAAGGATGATATGCAAATTCATGAAGCATTCCATATTTTGCTTTTCTAATATCCGTGGGTTGGGAAACTGAGGCTGGATAAGGATGTACCTTACTCAATCAAGGGCCCTCCCATCCTCAAGCCCTATCCCTAACTTCTCCTTCAAAAACAAACAAACAAAAAGATCCAAGAAAATCAAATGGGAGAGAATCCAAGATGGCGGCATAGGCAAACACCTACACCGCTGGCTCGAACAACAATTTCAAACCTACAACTAAAAGACAGAACAGACATCATTCAAAACCACAGGAAAGATGGCGGAGTGGAAATTCTGAAACTAGAAGAAAAGAGAGGGGCTCACAGAGACCCAGAAGAGCTGCAAAAAGCTGAGGTATGGAAATGCACGCGTGCAGAAAGCGAGTGCCTGAGAACCTGGCTGGCTTTCTCTGGTGAAAGGGAAACGAAGACTCCCAACAGCATTGAACTCCTTATCCTACAACACTAAACCCCAGATCCAGCCGAAACTTATACAGGGAGAGTTTGGACTGTGAAAAGGGAGAAGTGCATGGAAATTTAGGACAGTCGCAAAAGATCAGAAGTCTGGTGGCGCGCACGGCATTGTGTGCAGGGGACAGACTGCTGATTGTGCCGCTGGCTTTCACGAATGGGCGGGAGACAGACCCTCCCAACTGTGCCACTTCTAACTCCACTAAACCCCAGTTTCGGGTGAAACCCTGGGGACCCAGACTCATATGGTCCCAGAGTGCAGGGGAGCTGGAGGGGCAGCAGTCTAGAGGCACTGTGAGAGAGCGTGTGTGTACAGGGACCACTCCAGCGATTACCCAGTCACGTGAGACTCAGGGGCCATGGAGGGTGGGGCCGACTGGAAGGCAAGGCAGTCCATTAAGCCCTGAGACTCCACCCATCCCAAGCTCAACAGAGAGGCTTTTGCAGATTTGCAAGTCTGGTATCATAAGGCAGAATCCAATGCAGAAGTTCTCCTGGCATAGTGAAAATGTTGACAAAGGGAAGGGATCACAAACAAAAGAAATGGAGGAAAACAAACGACTGGATATAGAGTTCAAAACCATGCTTATAAGGTTTTTCAAGAATATCCTTGAAAAGTTGGATAAAGTTAGCGAGTCCCAAGAGGAGATGAAAAAGATCCAACTAGAGATGATAAAGGACCAACTAGAATTTAAACATACACTGACTGAAATAAAAAATATTCAGAGACCTAACAGCAGACTAGAGGAAGGCAAGAATCAGGTCAAAAATTTGAAATATAAAGAATCAGAAAACACTCAACTGAAAAAGCAAGAAGAGAAAAGAATCCAAAAATGTGAAGATAATGTAAGGAGCCTCTGGGACAGCTTCAAGCATACCAACATCAGAATTGTGGGGGTGCCAGAGGAAGAGAGAGAGCAAGATATTGAAAACCTATTTAAAGAAATAGTGACTGAAAACTTCCCACAACTCCAAACCAGTATTATATGAAATGCTGAAAGGTACTCTTTTAGAAGAGGAAGAAGAAAAAGGTAAAAGACAAAAAATTATGAACAACAAATACATATCTATCAACAAGTGAATGTAAAAATTAAGTGAATTAAAAATTTGATCAACAGAATAAACTGGTGAATATAATCGAATCAGGAGCACAGAAAAGGAGTGGACTGATAACTCTCAGGGGGAAAGGATGGAGGGGTGTACAGAGAGAGACTGGACAAAAATCATACACCTATGGATGAGGTCAATGGGAGGGAGGGAAGGGTAGAGGGAAGGGTGGGAGCTGGGTGGAGGGGAGCTATGGTGGGGGATAAAAGAGAAACAAATATAATAATCTAAATACTAAAGATTTAATTTTTAAAAAAAGAAAGAAAATCAAATGGTCTACTGGATTAATTTCATAAATGTAAACAACAGGTATTTATTGAGTGCTGACTATTCAACAGCTTCCAATCTTGGGGTGTGGATCTATCTCTTTTGGGATTGTCTATACATTGCTGGGTACCTAATGCACAGAAAGTATTCAACACATTGGTTGGATACCCTTGTTGTTCACAGGTCATAAATGTGAATACATAACCCATCAAAGAAAGAAATGCATTGCTTTAGACCAGGGCTGGGGAACCTTTTTTTCTGTCAAGGGCCATTTAGATATTTATAAACATCACTCATAGGCCATACAAAATTATTAACTTAAAAATTAGCCTGCTATATTTGGTCAAACATTTAATTAACCCCCCCTAATGCCTTGGCAGGACCAGACCAAATTATTTCTCAGGACTTATATGGCCCGTGGGCTGGATGTTTCCCACCCATGCATTAGACAAACAAGTTAATAATATGATCACCATTTAAGTTCTAATTAGCATCCAAATTAGTTTATAATCATAATTTAGATTTAGAGGAAATCAACCTATTCCCATTGGGCTATTTTAAAATTCAGACCTGGGCTTTAAATATTTCAATAACATCTCTATAACTAAACCACTGAACTCCCCAAAAGAGAATGACACCATCAAAGTAATCTGAATAAATCTCCCCTTCACTCTTCACTATAATGTGTCAGATAAAGAAAAAAGACATCTGAAGTTGTGGAGGAAATGAATGGCGCGCTCACAGAGGAGAAGAGGGAAGATCTGCACATCATTAGTGCATGAAGACGGCTTAGTGCTTCCTGAGGGCTGGGTACAGCCATCAGAGCTTCCCTCTGGCACAGCACCAGCTTTGAGAAGTCAGTGACCACTGCAGACACAGAAGTATTTCTCTGCACATCAGCTTTGGTTTTGTTTTATAAATATAAAATTTGTGGAACATATAGGTGTTCAACATGTGTTTATGAACACTGCACATTATTATAACTAGATCCACCAGTTAATAATGCGGATTTTGTAATAAAAGAAAACAATAATTTTAAGAGAAACATCAAAAGTGTTTTATTCAAAAGTAATGTCCATCGCTAGCTACACATTTCCCCCATCTTTCAGGTAATTTGTGGATACCGTCCCAATAGAACTTTTCTTGTTTTGAGGCAAACCATTCAGAGACCAAATTTTCCACTTCTTCATAGTTTTGAAGTGCTGCTCAGAAAGTGCATGTGCCATCGATCAGAACAAGTGGTAATCTGAAGGAGCAAGGTCTGGTGAATATAGAAGGTGGGTTAATACTTCCTAGGCAAGATCTTTTAACGTGTCTTTAACTGGTTTTGAAGTGTGTGATGGTGCCTCATCATGAAACAAAATTACTTTGCCATGTCTTCTGTCATATTCTGGTCGTTTTATGATCAAAGCATGGTTCAGATTATTTGTTGTCAGTAGCAATCAATATTAATGGTTTCACCTGGTTTTAGAAGCTCATAATACCTACACCTTACTGATCCCACCAAACGCAGGGTATTGTCTTCTTTCCGAAGTGATTTGGCCTTGCAGTCCATGTTGATGGTTGATTTTGTGCATTTGAGATTCTCAAAAATAAATCCACATTTCATCACCAGTCACAATTTAATGCAAAAAAAACTTTCTTTTGTGCTGATGAAGCAACATTTTACTGATGACTTTTTGGTTTTCCATTTGTCTTTCGTTCAGTTGATGTGGCACTCATTTTCCTTCCTTTAAAATCTTTCCCGTTGCTTGTAAATGATAGGAAATTGTTTGCTGAGCAACGTTTAATATTTCTGCAAGTTGTTTTTGAGTTTGACACGCATCTTCATCCAATAATGCTTGTAATTGTTAGACTTCAAACTTTTTCGGTTGACCTTTTTTGGTTGTCTTTCACATCGAAATCTGCCAGAAACCAATAATTGTCTCACTAATACAAAGTGGATGAGGAACCCTGAAGGCTGGTCAACCTTGAAGCTCTGAAAGGTCAAAGCCAGCCACCTCCTATCTAATTGAGACAATGAACTTCCCAATCAAATAATCATGTAAATCCTTACTGATAAAATAATCTACTTGTTACTGGAATTGCCTGTTTCAGGGCAAAGGGTGTATCCCAAACCTGAATAAAAGGAATGGCAAGGTCAAAGGAAAGTGATAGTCCTTTCTACTAGAGCAGTGGTTCTCAACCTTCTTATGGCCTTGACCCTTGCATACAGTTCCTCATGTGCTGGTGACCCCCAACCATGAAATTTTGCTACTGTTATGCATCGTGATGTAAATATCTGCATTTTCCAATGGTCTTAGGCGACTCCTGTGAAAGGGTCTTTTGACCCCCAATGGGGTCGCAACCCACAGGTTGAGAACCGCTGCACTAGAGGAAGGCTCCCGCCTGGGCCCCCCAATATCGCCAAATTAATACTTTTCTGGTCTCCCTTCATTTGCGTGCTGCCTCCTCCAGAACCCGAACCCTAATCCGGGAACCCTGAACCACGCGGGACGTGAAAGAGGTTCCCACAGAAATCGTCACTTTTAAGGCGTTTAAACCAGCATTTACAAGTATCTTGAGATGGAGCATGTTCACCGTAAGCTTCCTGAAGTATACAATAACTTTTCCTTCAAAATAAAGTAATGAATTAAAACTTCCGCAAATGCTCTTTTTTTGGCACAAAATTTGACATTTTTAAGTGTAAAAATATCTATGATGTTAACACCCTCAGCAAATTTGACATATGAAGTTTTGAACTTGTTGTCAATACAACAAAATTGCATACATATCAAATCATATATATATCAATATATGTGTAAATCCACCTATTGAAAAAAATCCACATTATTAACTGGTACACCTGGTACACTAGAGGCCCGGTGCACAAATTCGTACATGGGGGTAGAGGGCCTGCACCTTCTCACAATCCAGGACCCCTTGGGGAATGTCTGATTGCCAGTTTAGGCCCAATCTCACAGGGATGCCTGTGGGTTCAGGTCTAAACCAACAGTCAGACATTCCTCACAATCCGTGACTGCTCTTTCTAACTGCTGGCCTGCCTGCCTGCCTCATTGCCCTTAACTGCCTCTGCCTGCCTGATGGCCCCTAACCACTCATCTGCCTGCCTAATCACCCCTAACCACTGTGCCTGCCTGCCTGATCACCCCTAACCACTCTATCTGCCTGCCTTGTTGCTCCTAAATGCTCACCTGCCTTCCTGATTGTCCCTAACCACCTCTGCCTTGGTCCCCGCCACCGTGGCTTCATCTGCAAGGTAGTCTGACTGGTCTAATTAGCATATTATGCTTTTATTATTATAGATGTACAAGTTTTTTTCATGCCTATTGGTATATTAAAGAGAAGTTCCCAATTAATGCATAGGAGAAGACTGAGGTCAAATTCTCTATTCTACTCTAAACACAGAAGATGAGTTTTTGAGGGGAAAAGACAAATGCTTTGTATGAAAGCAAACTTTTAGCCCTGGCCAGTATTGCTCAGTGGTAGATTGTCAGCCCCTGCACCGAAGGGTCTTGGGTTCAAATCCAGGTCAAGGGCACGTACCTGGGTTGCAGTTCTACACCTGGCCTCTGTTGGGGTACATATGGGAGGCAACCAATCAATGTGTCTCTTTCACATCCATGTTTCTTTCTCTCCCTCCCACCCCTGCCCTCACTTCCACTATCTCTAAGAATCCATGGAAAAAGTATCATCAGGTGAGGATTAACAACAAAAGTTTATATGAAGATTTTTTTATGAATAAATCTCCTATAGAGAAAAGAATATATTTATGAAACAAATGCCATTCAAAGAGATCTACTCACTAAAAAAAAGCCAAGAGTTGTGAGGCAGGAAGAAATAAAAAAAATCACCCGACTTCATATAGGAGACTATGGTTAACCAAATAAAGGAAGCACTGTGGAGTTGGTGGCCCAGGAAATAAAGGGTGAAGGGGCGAACGGAAACACAAACCAAGTGGCAGTGCAACCTACAAAATAAAGATAAGCTTAGAACTACCGATGTTGATATGATGGTCTGGATCCAGGGAAATTCCCATTTCTACTAGATTACACTTTTATGAGAAAGTATCATTTTCTTTTGAAAAGGTATATGCACATGGTTCCAGAAAGCTACCAAAGAGTTCCTAGTGAAAAGAATTCCTCTCACTCACCTCACCCCTGTCCCCAGTTCATCTCCCCAGTGAAGCCCACTGATGGTATCATCTCCTTGTATAACTGAGCAAAGTACTTAGACAGAAGTTCAGAAGCTCTAAAGGCACCTCCTGATGCCCAAGTAAATGAGGTGGAGCCATGAGGGGGCATTTTCCAGGGAGCATCTTAACCTTTCCCTGCACACCTGCTCTAAGGCAGGAAACCTCAAGGCTTCCAGTGTTTAATCCTAAACTTGCAGGGAATTCTACATGCACCTGCCTTTTTCAGTGCTGAGCCAATTCTTTTTTATTTTTTAAAATTAAATCTTTATTGCTGAAAGTATCACATATGTCCACTTCCCACCTCATTGACCCCTTCTACCCTGCCCCCACCCCCCTAAGCCAATTCTTTAAAAGCCTCAAATAGCCCAGCCAGTGTGACTTGGTGGTTGAGCATTGACCTAAGAACCAGGAGGTCATGGTTCGATTCTGAGTGGAGGCACATGCCAGGGTTGCAGGCTTGATCCCCAGTGTGGGGCGTGGAAAAGGTAGCCGATCAATGATCCTCTCTTATCATTGATGTTTCTCTCTCTCTCCCCCTCTCCATTCTTCTCTGAAATTAATAAAAATATATTTAAAAATAATAATAACTAAATTTAAAAAAAAACAACAGATTAAAAGACAGGTGATGAAAAGCAGTGCCCAACACATAATAAGTAGTTGTTGAACCAATGGGATGTGACTCTAAAATCTGACATACCCAGGTTCAAATGTTGGCTGCCATTTATGGGGGCATCTGAGTCCTACTTCACTCATGGGGTAGAAATGGGAAACATACACCCGCACATTGTTGCTGCTCTGTTGCTGGAGCTCAGTGAGACGATGTGTGTGACGTGAGCAGAGGTCCTGACACGTGTTAAGTGCTGTGTAACTGACAGCTATCGTTACTGCTGCCATGAGCGATCCGTAACCTCCCACAGACTTTTGGTCACAGAGATCATTTGGAGACTTGGTCCCCGAGGGCACACAGGCTGTCACTGAAACATCTCTACATTTGCCCCATGCTGGGGTGAAGTGACAATCGACATGGGCTCACGGCTGTTTGACATCATCCTCGGCAACATCACTGAGGTCATGTCAACTTCCTCTGCACAGAGAGGGAGAATCCACAGCCCAGACTGACACCGACAAAGCAATCTGACCATCAGGGAGGGGAAATCCAACTTTTCCATCATGAATAAGAAATTATTTGCTTTAAAGTTCTTCCATGCTGTGTTCAGAGGAACTCAGAGAATATATTGACTGTGTTCCACAAATACATCGAAAAGAAAAGCATTCAAATGTTGATTCTTGAGGCTTTATGCTTATCTCTGTAGCAAATCCACACCTGGCTTCAGTGAGGCCTTGGGATAAAGGCCAGGCTATTTCTTTCTTTCTTTTTTAAGAATTTTTGTGAGTTTATTTGAGCCAAACTGTCGACAATTGCCAGAAAGCAGAATCTCAATGTGTTGAGATGATGGTCTGGATAATGGCAGGTTTTCATAAATTTTTTTACCTTGTTTTATAAATTACAATTAAAGAAGGAGGTATAAGTGGGTTATTTCATCCACAAAATGCAAAAACCTATGACCAGCGACATCTTCAAGAGTCGCAGTGTGGGAAAGAATACAGAGGCTCCACACGGCCCAGCTGTGTGTGGAAGTTGTCTGTTGCTAGACTTTGTAGCACAAGGGCTGTCAGAGCATTGAACTGTGAAGGAGTCGCAACACCAGACTGTCCCGCACCAACACAACCTCAGAACAACTGTCCTTGCGCTCCCATATCCTGGGTCCTGTGCCCAACAAGGGGGGTTTACAAGTAGCCATTTAGCACCTTCCTTGAGATATTTTTACACTGTGTTGTTGCCTTTCCTGAGAAGGAGAAGAAACAAGAAGGCTGACAAACATTTTCTCTTCTGTGCCACAATTTAAAATAAGAAAATGTAATCACTTTAGGTTGTTTTGTTTTTTTTTAAAAAGGCAATGTTTAAAATTTCTCCTGTGTCAGTGACGAAGGAAAAAAAATCTTAATCCTAAAAACTGACTCTTTCATATAACATCGGGGTTAGTTTGTGAGTGGCACGTTTTTAAAACATTTAATCAGTGATCTGAATAAATGTCAACACCTTCTGGCGGTGTGCTATAAAATGTGAACCTTGTCAACAGCAACAGAGGAAGGTGACGCACTGGGGACACGGAGCTTTTATGCTGACACAGTAATAATATAATTTTAAAATTTATCATCTGTTTAGCTGCAAGCAACAACAATTAATCTTTTTGACAAATCATACAGTGCTGGAAATAACACCTGGAAAGAAAAACAACACATTCTAATTTCTACTTTCATCGTCTAACAGGCCTTTATGGTTAGAAATGCATAGAAAGCTACACACAATAAATTTTGTGGTAAGGATTAAAATGTTAGCAAAAAAGTATTTCTCTTGTCACCGCGTGCCCCTCCTTGCCTCAGTTAATAAAATTACTTAACACAAGAACTGTAAGTGAGAGCAAGTCCCAGAGGAGCTGTGGGCCTCTGAGGGTTCATTTCTGTCACGTCAAATGACATTTTATTCCCTAATCATTTAACCTACGACTTCCCATGACTACATATAGCCTGAACAGAATTCTAGTGGGGGCCCAGAAATGACACTAATCCTCTACTAGAAATGCCATCAAAGCGTGACCATCCCGAGCCCATCTGATACCGAACAACTGAAAAAAAGAGAGCCAGGCAAATAGTCTTCAAAATGTTTAGAAGCGTATGAATATGTAAATGTTATATGGGTTGGTGTTTCATGTGTCCTGTGAGGGTTCATAAGATTTCATGTTAAACCACATTAATATCCTTCATTAATCTCTTAATTACTCTTTTAAGATTAATATTAAACCAAATGCATCTTGCCAAATACACCTGCTAACCCTGAGATATAAAAAGCTGTGGGGTAGCCCTGGCCCGTGTGACTCAGTTGGTTGAACATCCTAACAGTTTGAGTCCCAGTCAGGGCTCGTGCCTGGTTGCAGGCTTGATCCCCAGGAGTGGCTGTGCAGGAGGCAACCAATTGATGGTTCTCTCTCAGGGATGTTTCTCTCGTTCCTTCTCTCTTCTTCTCTCTCTTTAAAATCAATAAAAATATATATTAAAAAGAGGTTTGGGCGAGTTCCTCTTTTTTTTTTTTTTTCCCCAAAGAAAGGCTATGGGGTAAAGCAGTAAAGCAGAGAAACCACTGGCACAAAAGAGGATCCAAGTGAGACTAAAAATCACAAGCTTGTGACATTTGCAAATGAAATGAAATAGGACGATAACAACACCACTGTTGGCACACCTCTGTGCAACCAGCCTTCCAGGACTCTGGACTCCTTTTACAGATAAGGAAACCAGAATGCCACACTCACAACTCACACTCACAGGGGTTCTCCAAATCCTTATCAGAATCCCATGTTTTCTACTGTCACGTTCCTTAAACATCAACTAAGACTCAAAAATAAGAAAGCAGCTCAAAGGGCTTGACTCAATGGGTTAGATAGAGCATTAGAGTATACTGGGCCCTAGTTTAGGAAAATACCGGCAGCAGAAATCCATAGAAAAACACGAGCTCTGTTATAACTCACAGAGAAGATAGGATCAGAAAACAACATGGGTCATGAAATATAGATGTGCACATTTGTGGAAAAATATAGAGGTTGAGTATGTATATACTCTCTTCTTTCTTTTCCACCTTTTCTTTTTTCTTTCTTCCCCAAATCTGGGCCTTCTAGGAAGTTATCAGATTGATATTTACCATGTGCCTTATGTCATATGTTCGGACCTGAATAGTGGATTTTAATTCCAATAATTTGGAATGAAAAGCTGCTTTCTTATTTTTGAGACTTCGTTGATGTTTAAGGAATATGACAGTAGAAAACACATGGGATTCTGATAAGGATTTAAAGAACCGTTGAGTTGTGAGTGTGGCACTCTGGTTTTGGTGATAGACTTCCATATGCCCCATAACTTTGTTCATGTGTTTATTAGAAATGACTGCAGTCTTTTTCAGAAGAGATTTGCAGAGAACCTGCTATTCAACATGGAATGTGAGACTTTTTCTAACGGCTGTCTTACGTGACAGAAAAGAACCCTCAGTTCTTGTGTTAAGTAATTTTATTAACTGAGGCAAGGAGGGGCACGCTGTGGCTCTAAATTTATATTTTGGACCTCTACACCAAAACTTCATAAAGGCTTCCATCACCCTTCGTTAATTACTCATGAACTGATCCCCCACAAGAAAGGGGCCCTGATGATGTCACTTTGTGTGCAAGCTTATTGAGCTGCTTATGCAACATTCGAAACTGTAGCAGGAATTTGAAATATGGATGCTTTATTTTGAAAGTCAGAATTCTAGATCTGCATGGGGACTTGTTCTCCTCACTGTGGGGACCACCTCCTATCCAGCTTCCTCTCAGTGCCTCACGATGCTTAGTCATGTTCCTAGCCCTAAGAGGAATAAACTTTGCTTTCCACCAAATCCGAAAAAGGGTGAAATCCCCCATATTTAATTGATTGATATACAGATTTTCTTTCTAATTACACCTAGTGTCAATATTAATATTTAAGTCTCAGGCTCGAAACAGAACTCTGCAGCTAGTGGGAAAGCACTGACATCCACAGCACATTGGCAAGAGAGCGACTCTTAAGACGTGTTTAATTACAGGAAGCCCCTCCCAGCATGAATCAGAGAACAGTGACCTCAGAAAGCAATTTTCCACCTAGACTGTGCTTCTTGGCTAATTAAAAAATGACAACAAACAAATAAACAACAACAACAACAAACAGGACAGCAGTCTGGACAAGTAGACAACGAAAAGCCATACGTTACAACCCAGGTAAAGGTATGTGTGAGCCTGAATGGGAACAAAAACTGCAGGAACCCAAAGGTGAAAAACAGCTGCTTACAGCAGTGGCCCTGCCCGATGGGTAAGTGCCTGACTGGCGAATAACAGGCTGCCCTCTCACTTTGTGGTTGGAACACGGAAACACTCTGGCCATCTGTTGTATCTGTACAAACCCCCACCTAGGAGGAAGAGGAGGAAAGGTGGAGGAGGGGAAGAGGAGGAGGAGGGGGGAGGAGGAGAAAGAGGAAGAGGAGGAGGAGGAGGAGGAGAAGGAAGAGGAGGAGGAGGAGGAGGGGAGGTGGGGAGGAAGGAGGAGGGGGAAGGCGGGAGGAGAACGACGCCTTTGGTGGTTGCAGCTGCAATGCCTATGCTCAGAACTGGTGTGTGCTCCGTGGCACAGCTAGGATTTCAGGTTTCAGCCCTCAGTGACTGATCTTTTCCCCTAAACTGTTCTATCAGATTTCCCAAGTTTTCTGCAGGAATCTGTTGAAGGAGCAAGAGACATAGACATATATGGAAGGAGGGATGCAGAGTGGTCACTGACTTTCAAATGAACTCAGTTCTCATAACTATTGAAATGCCTGCCCGATGGAGGAAGGTCCAGTGATTGGGTGCAGGTTTGCACCAGCCATAAATCCCGCTTAGCTTCCTTTCATTTACAGTTTATTGCATTAACATTTCTTTTGTGCTGGCTGCTGCTGGAAAGCTATTGTAAATTTGGGCAATTACGACTTTTGTTCCATCTGTCCCTCCCCTCCTTGGAACTGTAACATCAAAGGTGGCCCGATTCAGTAGAGGCTGGCTCTGTCTCTTAAATCTAACCTGAAATAGATGTTATTACAAATCACAGGCTCTAAGTAAAAGGTAAAGAATAAATCATAAAGATGCTGCTCTAGTCTTCTGAGGAAGTCTTAAAATAAGCTTTCTTAAACCTCCTTACATAACACTCCAAGCCAAAGCCTGGAGAGGCATTTTAGGGCCTCCTTGTCCAAATCCCCTCAAAGCACATGTGTGAATCATGTCAAACAGGGCCATGCACCCAAATGCCAGGGTTTCCGTGGTGCTTAAAATAATCTCTCTTAAAGCATCTGCACAAACCAGAGTGGGTCCTGATGCTGCTGGGAGCATGAGCAGCCTGGAGAAATCCTGAGATTCAGATGAAGGCCCCACAGCAGATAAGGAGAGTCAGCGGCCAGTTGGAAAGCTCCCTGGGCAACACAGAGCTTGTATTCCTGACAAGCTGTCACCTGTTACAGGGAAGGGGGGCTCAGGTCTGAGAATCAGGAGTGTTGGTGATGTCTTAGGCAATGGGCACTGCATTGCTCAGCTCCATTCTCAACCACTTTCTGAGAACCTACTAGTCACCTGGTGGGTGCTGCACTGGGGAGGGAGGCTCAAAGATGAACAAGAATGATCCCTATCTCAAAGTGGAAGAGACAAGCTTAATGATAGCTGATTAAAGTTGCTTCATAATTAGTTTCATAACAATGGCACAAAACATTATGCATCTCAGTTCCTCAAAATGTGAAACACAGAGCCCCAGCCGATCTGGCTTAGTGGATATGAGAAGGCTAAAAAGAGCTAATTCCAATGTAACCCTGATATTTGGGGCTAGTGATCTGAATCCAAGCCAGCAAGCTCAGTGTACATTTCTGATAACCTATAATTAATTCACTACCTCCTTCCCAGATACTGTATTGCAGAACCTGTTACTGTGAACAGTGCACTGCCCCAGAGGGAGAGTTATTAATGCTGGTGCCAGGCCAGACCATTAGATATGACTTGGAGACCCCTAACACCTGGGGGCCTTTTTGCAAGGCTCTCAAAAAGGACTGGAAACATAATCCATATTTGCCAGACTAAGACCCAGGGACATATAAAGGAAAGCCCCAAGCATGTTTCTTCATTAGATTTTGAAGGTATTATGAGTCCGCCGGTGTATTAAACAGTGTCCCACCTCTTCTTTGAAGTATCCTTGGTTTTCTTTGGTCTTTTGCAACAGATAAAGTGCCAGCCGGCGGGCTGAAGGGTCCCAGGTTCGGTTCTAATCAAGGGCATTAAGCCTAAGTGACTGTTAGGACTGAATGACCAGAACAACCGGTCAACCAGTTGCTATGATGCACACTGACCATCAGGGGGCAGACGATCAACACCAGAACTGCCCCCCTGGTGGTCAGTGTGCTCCCACAGCCAACCTCCCCCAGCTGGCTGGTGGCGTAGGCAGCTAGCATCTGTTCATTCCATGCTTGGCTGGTAACCATCAACTTTAGCCCTAGGGCTGGGATAGGGAACTGGGGGTGGGTAGTGATGGATCCCTTTCCCAGGGGGGCTGAAGGCCAGCTCCCTCCTTGGGGCTAGCAACCAACCTCCTGTGCTCCGTCCCTCCCCCTGGCTGGCCCTGATCTGGCCCATGCCCCCCCCTTCCCCCAACCGGCAGGCCCCGATAGGTCCGGCCCTGATTGCCAGCCAGGCCTAGGGACCCCATCTGTGCACAAATTCATGCACCAGACCTCGAATTATTCATAATAGCCCCAAACTGAAAACAACCCAAATGTCTGTGATGGATGAATAGATAAATAAAATGTGGCATCTTTTTACAATGGGACATCATTTTGGTCACAAAAAGAAATGAAATACTGGTCCCTGCTAAAACAGGAATGAACCTTGAAAACATTATGCTAAGTGAAAGAAACCAGACACAAAAGGGCACAATTATTCAATTACATGTATATGAAATGCCCAAATGGGTAAATCTATAGATTAAAAGGTGTTACAAGGGGAAGGGAAGAGTGGAACATGAAAGTAACTGTCAGTGGCTTAGGGTTGCATTTAGGGGTGAAGAAAATGTTCTGAAATTAGATAGTAGAAATTATGGCACAACTGGGTGAAGAGGCAAAAAACATTGAATTGTATATTTTAAGAGGGTGAATTTCATAGTATTTAATGATATCTCAATAAAACTATTCTTTTTAAATGCTATGGAAGCTTAGAATTGAGAGTAATTGTGACTAAAGGAATAGGGCGGCTTGTATTAAGAACACAGTAAGGCCCTAGGTGGTTTGGCTCAATGAATAGTGCATCAGCCTGAAAACTGAAGAGTCCCAGGTTCAATTTGGGTCAAGTAAACATGCCTCAGTTATGTGCTTGATCCCCAGTGGGGGGAGTGCAGGAGGCAGCTGATTAATGATTCTCTCTCATTGATGATGTTTATCTCTCTCTCTCCCTCTCCTTTTCTATATATATATATTTTTAAAAAAGAATATAGTAAGGATCCTAAGTACTTTCCTCAAATGATGAATGAATGAATGAATGAATGAAAAAATCAGATAAGTCACTGGATTCATTGTTCACTTTGATACCTCCTGGCATGAGGAAAAGACACTATGTTTCCACTTTCTGAAACTATTATTACTTTGATAGAAACAGTCCTATTTCATTACCCAAAATATATCTTAAACTTGGGGCTTTGAAAGCTCCTTCAAGGAATATCAATTGAGAAGCAAGGAAGGGCCTCTGATCCATGACTACCTCCTGCACAACAGCTATCAGAGTTTTTACATAAGAGTTAGCTCAAACTAAAGACCTAAAGATGCACGTCTTAAAATTCATTGGTACAGCTTATTTACAGCTGTAGCTCCACTTAAACATTCATTAAGAAAATGGTCCTTAAATCAAGGAAACAAGAAGTACTGCTTAATTTTTTTGTTTTCAGTTCATTTGAAAACCAGAGTGCTTACAAATTTTCATGCTCTTTACCCTCAGGGCAACTAGGGAAAGGCATCTACATAAGAGGTTACCTTGTTGGACATTCTGCACGGGGCAGTGATATTGGGCTGAAAGTCAAAGCAGCAATTCAAGAGTTAATTCACTGAGACACCAAATCCAGAAAGTGTTATTAACCCATGCCTTTCTGCATAGTGTCTACATCACCCTTCCGCCTCTAACCAAACAGGACACTGGAGGTCTCAGGAAGACAGAAAGCTTTTGTTGAAAGTAGGAGGTTGACAGCTATTTGTGATGCGAGGGTTTTTGTTTATTTGTTTGTTATTCAAATAGCTTTGCCCCTGAGGAAATACAAAGGGAAAATGTCAGAAGTATGTGATTAATTATTTTTTAAATTGGGTGGGGACCCCCTCCGGTGAACTGAAAAGTAGGTATTGAAAAGAAATCCACCCATTAAAGGGTAGATTCTCCTGCATAAGTAAGTCTGATATTAATTCTCTTAAAAGAGTCGTGTTGGGAGTCAGATCAATGACAGGAGGGTTTGTCTTAGTACCAACATCCTCTGGGAACATTCTCACATCATCACAAGTGGGAACATTCTCACATCATCACAAGCAGGACTGGGGCACTGATGATGGGAACAACTCGGGCTGGGAGAGTAATCCAGGTTTCCTACACTCCATGCTGTACAGTAGTAATGAGCATCCTAAAACTACTTTTAATATTTAAAAAATTACATGCTTTTGGGGGGCAGGGCGAAGGAGGTGATGGAGGGGCGGCCAGGAAGACAAGGGAAGATTCCAGAAAGAAAAAGCTTACTTCAACAACTACTTTCTTTTCATTTTTTTTAAAGGTTCCTTTTAATCAGCTCTTAAAGCAAAGACAGAAGCTGAAAACATTCCACATAAATAAACAGCAAAGAGCTCCGAATGCTTAGCAGACCAGAACACCGGAAAGAGCTTGCGTGGTTGGTACCACCAGGCATGACCGGCTTTAGTGGATTTAACAATAAAAAAAGAAGATGGCGCCAAGCTTCCTAGGACCTTCTCTTCCTGCAGGAAAAATGGATAAAGCTTTCCATTGGAGTGAGGAGAGGGTCCAGAGAGAGAAAATGCTACTTAACACAACAATGTGGATGGCATTTAGGCTACATGCAAATCTCATCCATAGAGTTTACAAAGAGAATGTAATTTACTACTTAGAGGATATAACCGATTTCAGTGTAAAGAGCTAATTAATAAAACAGTCTGAAAAAGAATGCAGAGTTAATTGCAACCCATCTCCTGGGCTATTTCAACTTGGTTCTTTATACTTGCTGTTAAAATTCCAAATATTGTTACAGCAATCATGTTTTAGTTAAGAAAAGGCAAATTGAGTTTTCATCAAATTTAAGTCCCTTTCAAAAAACATTTGAAAAATTGAAGCTGCTTTTCTCCTCCGAGCCTGTTCTTCGATGGTTAACATTTAAACAACTATAAAGGGTTTAATTTAGACAGTACCTAGAAAGTAACAGTAAGTAAGTGTAACTTCAGTTTGCTTCAAAAAGCATAATCTCATTTACAGATATAGTTGGGGACATGGGATGTACACCTACTGAGCTACCCAGCCAGGGGGAAGATAGAATTGCTTTTCATCTCCAATTTTCCTCTTGACTTTTTCTTCCCTTAAGCATCCCTGCATGAAATAATTTTTGGTTTTCATTGGTAACAACAAGTTCCAGATAGATTATTTCTTTTGGGACAACCTGTCAATGACTGGATACATTTCAAAACGTATGTATGGCTCATCCCTAACCCTGAAACTTGGCGGAGGAAAGCATGATGCTCCTTCATCCCATCTTGGTACAAGTGTTTTTGGAACCTTGAACTTGAGAATGAACTGTATCCCTTTTTCAATAACTAGGCTTAAAATGTCAAAGACTTTACAAGAGGTTTTTTGACTGGAAGAAGATCCTTTCCGAATTTGTATGAAGCTCCAAGGACTAGCTCTTGAAAGCCCTCCACTTCAGCCAGTGTAGTAGCTCAGGATGGGAAGGGCAACCCTTGAAAGGTGAGGCTTATTTTATGGAGAGTTCTTTGAAACCTGACCGTGCAGAGCTGAAAAATGCTGGTCTTACCTTGGCCATAGTCCCAAAGGGGCATCTGTACCATTGGCTTTTGTCAGAATGAAGGATGGTGTTGAGTAATTTCAGGAACGCAACTCATCTGCCAGAATATGACTGCCAAGATATTTGGAATAATGTAATTTAGCATTTCAATATAATTTTACTTCCTGACTTTACAAATAAGAAAAAAGTTGCCTTCTGGCCAGTACAGCTTTTGCTTTTTGCTTTAATCCCCAGGAGCAGCTCATTTCTCCACCCTCCATTCCATGTAGAAGCTGGAAGAGATAAACTGAGCATATTCTCTCTATGTCACCACTTTCTCATTCTCAGTTCACTTGTTATTCTTCTTGTAATGCCAAGTTTGTACACTTAAAAAAAAAAAACTCTAAAGAAAGCCAACGGAATGATATCATTAGCAAATGCAAATATGCTAATTAAGATAAAAATGTAATGCTTAAAAGTCCAAGTTGTCATATGTAAAATTAGTTTAATGACATATTCAAGAAGAATCTGGAGATTATGCTGCCAAGAAGGCAAATACATTTAAGGCAATCTTACAAAGTATATGAAATCACAGACTGTAAGATCCTGCAACTATTTTAATATTAAAAGCTCAGTTTACAAATATATACCAATATTTTTCTCACTTTTAATCACTCCCCCACTGTTTTAGCATAAGAGCTAAAATAACCTGAACCACCTCCCTAAAACATACACAGCAAGTCTGTCACACGGATCTACAAAACAAAACACACAAAAAAAAAATGTATGAAAAAAGGAATTTTCAAAATAACCTCAAAGTAGTGAGGGAAAAAAAGTTTGTAGTTTCTAGGTTTTAGGTAATAATAATTTTTTTCCCTGGGAAATTTTTACATTAAAGCACTCTAAGTAAAATGCATATAATTAAGGGAAAAACCATTGCTTCAAACAGATTGACTGTCTTTAACAAGTTTCTCTCTTTCTAGCTACTCAGATATGCTATATTTCCTAATTATCACCTTTTAAGGGCCATCTGGGCCTATTCCTCCCCATCAGGGGGCAATTCCATTTGCATTGTTCCTGGGTTTAGTCATGATCAAGTAGTCCGGTGGTAAAGTTCATTAGAAATTAGAACAGAAGCATTCAACCCAGCACAGTAAACCAAGTATGTGCTACTCGGGCACCCACAGGAGAGATGATAAGCACTTCATACAGATTCTCACATAACTAATAAGTCTTCCCTGTGCGTTTTATCAAGTCGCTTAAAGAAACATGCAGCTTAGTCCCTGACCAGGTATGTAATACAAATCTGATTAAGTCTTCTCATACTGCAAAATATTTCTCAATTAAAGCAACATAACTCTAGTCCCTTATGTGTTTTGGTTCAAAAGTCTATTAAAAACCCTTTAATGATTCCCTCATTTAGCCTCCCATTCACAAGCAGTATACTACTTCCTTCCTGTAGAGAACACACAAGAATTATCCTAATTGTATTTTCTGTGAAACGAACGCACATTACAGAGAAAGCGTATCCAATCCACAGACCGGTGCTAACCGGTAGAGGTTTCAAGGAACATTCCTTCCGATCCTCACCCATAGATCATTCTATACATTCACACGCTCTTTACAAACATGTTTGTGTGCCAAAGGCAAGCTCGGCCCATGGCTATGCCAGATACTTTAGGCAGAGCTAATTGGGAAAGGCATGGTGAATTTGGGCAGCAGACTGTATGGGTTCCTGCTTCCTAACTCATAAGGTCTAATACATAAAACTCGGGAAACGGCTACCTGCCTCATCTTGCAATTTCTGAGCCTGGCTTGCAATGGCCACCTTAATCTGAAATGCCAGCCCTATTGAGATCGAAAAGGAGCGCACCCTGCTGAGACCAACCACCCCATCAGGCTACACCTTAGTCTTGCAAATGAAGACAGCTGCAGCAGGCCTAATCTAGGCAAGGCAGGTGTAGCCCTGGGGCTCTCCTCTAGTGACCCTAGGAGCTCCTAGGGCTGTGAAGTTAAGAAGTCACTGTTATAAAAAGAACGATTTCATAGCTTCTCATTATTGAGGTTACCATGCTTTTTAAAGGAACAATAGCTTATTTCCTCCCATCTGTACCTTGATTTCTCCCCTGCCTTTCTGAAATTCCCTTATTGAGATGGTCTATAATTCTGACCCCAGCTGGGACACTTCAAATCCGCGGTTGTAGTTCATGCCTGGTGCTATTCATTCAATGCTATGCTAAAAAAATTGGTCCTCTATTTCTTAAACCTATCCTAAAATGGACTATCCAGACATCACTAGAGATTTCAGGAGAAAACAATACCTATAGGATCTTCCTGAGATTCAATATGGAATAAAAATGATAATTCAAAATTGCTTAGTAAAAAAAAAAAAAGAAAATCTACAGCAAAACAGAACCCCTGAAACTGAGCCAACAGTAATTAACTCAAGAAGTAGTCATTCAGTTCCCTCTCTTCCTCTTCCCCTCTTCTCTTTCTCTCTGAATGTATTGAAACAAATGCATCTATGTCTGAGGCCACTTCCTGATCTCCCATGTCCCCCAAAGGGCTAGGAAAGGAACTCCAGAGGGAATAGGGTGCAACCTCCACCCAACTTAGAGCCCTCAGCTGAGCCACCAGTCAGGCTGATGCTGGGCCAGGCTGCTGAGTTGAGATGTGTGTGAGGTTCCTGACATATTCAAGAATCTGGAGATTATAAGAAGAGACTCGCCAAACCTTAAGGCTTATCCCCTGGGAAGACTTCCCATCTGAAGGAGTGAAGTTTTGCTCGAATGACACTTAAGCTATGAAGGCTTTCATAGAAGAGGTGGTTGAAAACCGAAAACTTAGTATGTGATTTTACTGAAAGTTTGTCATTAAGTATCATTTTTAAATTGTTGTTACTTAAAGGCATACTTTAAAAATCTGGAATTTGATGTATTAATTTTGAAATGAAAAGATAAATATTTTCAAACATTTAGATTTTCTTCAATTATTTTAGAACCTGGTTTTATCTCTTTTTTTAAAATCATTTCTACTATATTTTTCTACCTTTCACTTTTAGAATACATAATAGGCTTTTTTTTTCAATTCCTATAGAACTATTGAGTTTTTATAAAAGTATAAAATGTGAAACAAGTGCAGAAAGCTTGTAAATGTACCAGGAATACCAGGCTACACCTCCATACCCATTACTTCTAACAATTTCATAAGAAGGAGCACATTTTCATGAGTCGTATGATGTTTTAGCAACAAGACTCCTATGGGCTTTAATGGAAGTCACACAGCTAAAACTCCATGTACCACTTTGAAAATTTAAGAGTAATTGCTAAGTCCCCCTTAGAGGGTCATAGAAATACTAAAAACCAAAATATTTTGCTAAGAACTTCAATTATGCCTGAAGGCTTACATCAGATTTTATAAAAATGATTGGTCACATATATAATGTACTCTAATACCATTTTATTGGCTGGTTGTTCTCTTCATTAAAGGGGGTCTTTGTGAACTCCTGTCTGAAAGGAAACATACAGTACAGTGAACTTCATTCCTCATGTTCACTTAACCCATGGCTCCATCTTACAGGGGAGGTGAGAGTGAGGAATAAATGGACTTGGGAACATTTCCTCTTCTTTGTACACTCAGAGGGGATTGTTTAGTTCGCTGTTCCATCAGGCTAGTAGATTTTGAAGAAATACATTAAACGGTTGAAGATAATCAATCGCCTTGGTAAACATTCATCCTAAGAATCTGTTTTGAATGGCTGAGCCAGTACAGCTGATCCTCTGTGTGGGACGCAGTGGCAGCGTTTGTCTGAGAATCCCTGTTGTAGTAGAGCCTCTGACTTTCCAGAATCATACACAAGATAGTTTATTAATGTGGGGGAAGAACCCAGCATTTCTACTTGAATTTTTTAATTAAAAAAATAATTTGAAACTAATATCTGCAAGAAAAGCACAAAAACACTCCTAAATATCCTTTTGCAAATCCACCAACTGTTAATATTTTATCACATTTTCTCTATCATTGCTGCCCTCTCTCTATATATTAATTGATGTTTCTATATTATGTACATGTTTATTTTTTTCTCTTGAACCATTCAAGAGTTGCACCCCTTAACTCTTAAAAATGCTTCCCTAGAAAAAGTGCACTGTCCTGTACAACAATACTACAAGATCAAATTCGGGAACTATAACACGGATACAATGCCGTTATCTATTCTATCGATCTTATTCAAATTTCATCAACTGTCCCAAAAATGTGATTTATGTTGTGTTTTTTTCTGGTCCATGATCCAATCCTGAATCACTCATTGCATTTAGTTTGCAGGCCTCTTTAGACTCTAAATTGCAAACATCCTTCTTAAAGACTGTTCACAAATTATCCCTCATAATCTTCTGATGTTATGGCTCTGGTTTAAAATAATCACATGGGGAAAATTAAAGTGTATAGAAAAAATATAGTTATTTTTTCTTCCTTTAATGGGATAAGAAAGAGCATATAGTAAAACATCATGAAAAATGTGATGTAGTTTCATAACTAGGCTATCTATTTGGTTCAAGCTTGATGCAATGACTAGTGAGACCAACAAAGTGTTCAGAGATTGGACTCTTAATCCCAATGGCTCCCACATCTGTGCTTCTGGCCTGAGTAGTGCCATGTGGAGCACAGGTATTGCGCATGCACGCAGTAGCAGCAATGGATAATTCCAGGAACCATCACCATGCAATGATATAAGCACACGAGGAAACTCAAGATCTTAGGTATAAAACAAACAAGCTTTCTTACTAATAGTGGCAAACTCTAGGTGTTGGACTGGGGGTGAGAGTTTTGGTCTACAATTGACCAGCCCTTGACAATTATTTCTGGAGGCCTCATACATAAGTGTCTTTTATAAGTCTTGGTCACTTTAGGTATCATCCTTTCATTTTAACAAAACGGGAACACGAGTCAGACAACTGTTATTCTAACCCTACTAATGCCATTTCATCAGGCTACATTACTCACCTCCTAACTTGAGTCACAAAACGTTTCATGTGGAATCTATGACATGGGAATATGTTTTCTATGGAAGGGTGCACTCTGTTCCTAGAGACCTGTAGGCAGGAGCACAGAGGACAGTAAGTGCTCTAGAAGTCAAAGATGGTAGCAGATATTTTCTTGTGAATGTGTGAAGGGAAAAATTGTTTTTAAAGAATGCCTTCCACTTTTAGTCCCAGGCATTGGCATTTTGAAATTCTCCATTAGCAGGCCAACTTTATCGTACTATTACCCATGAAAACACCAGCCAGTAAAAACTACTTTATGGCAGTAAATGTTTCCAACACGAATACTAAAAAAAAGCAAGCCAACCCCTGGCTGGATAGCCTAGTTGGTTGGAGCATCATCCTGTACACCAAAAGGTTGCAGGTTCAATTCCCATTCAGGGCACATACATTGGTTGCTGGTCCAACCCCCAGTTGGAGCATGTAAAGAAGGAAGCTGATCAATGTTTCTCTCTCACACTGATGTTTCTCTCCCTCTTTCACAAAAATCAATAAACATATCCTCAGGTGAGGATTAAAAAATGCAAACAAAGCATCCTAAATTTTTATATTAACTATTGCCCCCAAAATAAAATATGGGCATTTATATATTGTTACCTAAATTCTAAATATATGCACTAGACAGTAATATAGTATTTAGCCATTTAAAATGCTGTTACTGACACCAGGAAATAGTTGGCCAACATTTTCTTTAAATGAATTTTAACAATAGGTAACCTGGAAATCTGAGCGCAGCTGTTGAATTTTGTATATAATTAATGGCTAGAGGAATCCATAGATATGCTTTTCTTCCCATTTCCAGCAGACATTCTCCCCTCCCTCTCCCTTTTAGAAACAGAAGAAATATGGTTTCTATAAAGTGGGTTGTGGTTACTCATTACATGACACTTGGACAGATGTGTCATTTGCAGATATAACAGGTCTGTGCTTTACCACCCCCTACACAATTACTCAGATCACCATCTGAGGAGCTATAAGAGTGATTCAAAAGGTAAAAAGACAGTCCCAGCACAGTGGACATCTGAGTAACACTCTGGTAAACAGAAACACAGATCTGCCAAGTGAGGAAGACAAGCATAATACCCCAAAAGGCCGGGTGGTTTAATAGGAGTTTTGGGACATTAAAAAGCATTTCTTGAGGCCTAAAAAAGTTCAATTCTCCCTTTATTATATGTATCCAGGCAGAGTTTAATTAGCCGTACAATTTAGTTCACAAGTTCATAAGGAACAGTATATCAACAATACAAACTGTTAAAAAAATTTTTTTACAATTGGTAGTTATAAAATAGTCATAGAGATGTAAAGTGCAGCATAGGGAATGCAGCTAGTCAATAATACTGTAATAACTACAATGGTGTCAGGTAGGTACAAGATTTATTGGGGGATCACTTTGTAAGTTATATATATATCTAACCACTACTCTGTACACCTGAAACTAATATAATATTGAATATCAAATGTAACTTTTAAAATTTTTCTTTAAAGTTAAAATATTCTGAATGAGAAAAACCAATCGCTGCATCCATGCTGTTTTTTCACTATGTGGAGTAATAATGCAGCACACAGTAGGTCCTCATTAAATGTCTGTTAAGTGAGTGAATGCTAGAAGAATTAGCCTGTACTTTCCTTTTAAAAGAGCTAGCCTTACATGAAAGCATTGGGAAAGTGAAATACTTCACACTAACTCTTACCTCCTACCTTTTCTTTAATTATACAAAAGATGATTGTAACAAATCCACTCCAAAGCCCCCTAAAACAAACGAACAAAAAAGATAATAATACTTCCCTAATTTTAGTTTGGTTACAGAAAAGGCAAATTGGTGCATAATTAACAATTTGTTGGTGCAAATTCATCTGCATCTTTTAATTGGTGTTAATTAGATTAGGACTAAAATTTCTTTAATCCTCTATCTTGCCTTTTTTGATGCAAACTAATTTTCTCAGCTGGATGTCAAAGTTTCCCATTAATTACACTTTTCTAACAGGAGTTTCTCCAACCACACAGACTCAGATATATAGACCATCAGCAGTTTTCAGAAGGGCTGGACCTTTTGGGGAAAATAAGGAATGGTGAGAATTGACACTTGGAAGATAACTAGTGAATTTACCCAAATTCACTGGTGAAGCAAGGCTGTCTGACCCTTGAGAGCCCCAGCATTTGGTAGCTGTGAATAACACCCTGAAATGTAGCTCTGCCTCTCAGTGCAGATGTTAGCCACAGACTTTTGGAAACAACGACAAAGTGTTTAGCTTTACAGTTAAGAAGATAATGCGCTTTTAAATCCCCAAAATAACAATAGGTTGCCTTTGACTCTATTACGTAGGAGCCACTCAAAATACTCGTAGACCCATTTCCAATGGAAAATAAACGTAAATGTAAACCATCTTAGGTGAATAAGTTCCACATTTCATTTGGTTTCCTCCATATATTGTAACCCTTACACAATGGTTAACGTGTCAGGGGGGAAAGCCACAAAATATATTCAATATCTTTTATGGCAATGTGACCTGAAATAAAATTTTATGTAGTTAAGGATTTTTGATAGGTTTTTATCCATCACTTTCCTCTCACTATGTAGCAGTGATGATTGAAACCTGATGTGTACTGCAAAAAAAGGCTATAAAACATTTTATATACAAATAAAACAGTAGCCATTAAGTTTTGCTATGATGTCTGAGTAGATATTCAGCATGAAAACATGATAAAACAACTGTAAACTGATTGAGATCAAATGTAATTACAATGACTTGTCTCCAATGAATGACATGAACTAAACACAGTCACAGACTTCCCCAAAATTACTTTGGGCAAAAGACCAAGAGAACACTATATTCTTTCTTCACCAAAGGCATTTTGCCAAATAAATCGCAAACACACAAGCTTTAATAACCGCGGCCAAAAAAGCACTTGGGAACTCATTATGGAAATGTTTAAAACCACACACACAGACACACAAGCACACATGTACATGCACACATGTGATCATATTTGATAAATCTCTTTTGTATTAATATAATTCCACTGGGGGGGAGCCACATTTGAGATTTTAAATTGGGGCTCCCCAGAAGTGAATCCAAGGACTGATAAGCAATTACCAGTCTTTTTTCTTTTGAAGGCAATGTATTTGAATGCCTTTCCTGACATCTTTATTTTGGAGATGCTGTAAAAAATTCTACTTAATTTTTATGCAGCTAAAAGTAAACAATGACTTGCATTCTGAAATAACCTTATTTTTCCATACGTCAATGCGGGTAGATTCTCTCCCGCACTTCCTGGCCTCTTTGATGCAGCTTGCTCTGGTACTGTGCTTCAAAACTGAACAAAGAAAAATACCCCTTCATTTAGCACCACAGGAACGCAACAGTAACTACGGTTGAAATAGCTCTAGGAACCTAGGGAGCTGGACAAAACAGAAGATACTGTGTGCTCTAGATTCTATTCTTCAACTTTGTCTCATTTTTTTTATTTCTCACCCTGAAATTTTGGCAATAATGATATAGGCTATTTGATGATATAAGCAAAAAAA
>PVJN01006687.1:0-74132 GCA_004026805.1 Lasiurus borealis | reverse complement strand
CCCTCCCTCCCTCCCTCCCTCCCTCCCTCCCTCCCTCCCTTCCTTCCTTCCTTCCTTCCTTCCTTCCTTCCTTCTTTCCTTCCTTCCTTTTACTTTAGAGAAGAAAGAAGAGGAAGAGAGAGAGTCATTGATTGGCTGCCTCCTTCATGCCTCCTAACTGGGGACCGAGCCCACAATTCGGGCATGTGCCCTGACTGGAAACCGAACTCTGACCTCGTGGTTCATAGGTTGATGCTCAACCACTGAGCCACACCGGCCAGGCCTATTGGGGCTCTTTTATCCCCTGTAATCTCTAGACGGTGGCACATGGCAGACTCTGCAGGGGTCCTCATCTAGTTGGGGAACTGGTCTTGAGGGAGAGAGAGAAAACTAGAACGAGGATAGAAATAAATGAATTGTGGCGAGCTGAGCTTTCTCAGAAAACCCAGACACCCATGTCAGAGAATTTTCAGAGTTTTTTTCCTTTGGTTACGCTTTGATCTGTTTGTGAAGTGACAGGTTTTCCTTATTGATTTACTTCTTTAATCTTTACTCGAGAGTTAAAATTCAAGCTCAGTAGGCGGCTAGCTTTTTGGTTACAAAGAATTTTATTCTGTATTTGTCATTTAAAACATGTCTCCAGCACAAGGTACCTTATGTGAATGCAAACTCCACTGTGTGGTTCCCCTTTTCCCTTGCCCCACACCCCCATATCTGGAAATGTCTTGTGAATTTCCATTATACTCAATTCTGGCTGAACTCTGGTTCCAGATCGCTGAGAGACAGCCTGTGCTCCTCATTTGTGAGAAGGTTTTCCAGCCCGTGGTGATAGGTCAAGCGGAGACTCATACAATATTTATGAAAAATATTACAAACTGGACTAGGACCGGGGAGTGTGTCAGTAAATTGGACCTCAACCCGAGGGGAGTCACTTAACCCCTCCACCTCAGTTTCTTCACGAGTAAAGGTTACCCCAGGATTTGTCCGCCAAACTGGTTATGCTTGAAATCTTTTTTTTTTAAATATATTTTTTATTGAATTTTTACAGAGAGGAAGGGAGAGGGATAGAGAGTTAGAAACATCGATGAGAGAGACATAGATCAGCCGCCTCCTGCACGCCCCCGACTGGGGATACGCCCGCAACCAAGGTACATGCCCTTGACCGGAATTGAACCTGGGATCTTTCAGTCCACAGGCCGACACTCTCTCCACTAAGCCAAACCGGTTTCAGCTATGCTTGAAATCTTAATACCAGCTGCCATTGGCAATAACTAAAAATATTTATTTAAATAAAAAAGAATCAACAATAACTTCATATGTCCAATTATCGTAAACTCTATTTTTCCCCTACATGTGAAAATGTGGACAGGTTACTTAATCTCTAAACATCTGTTTTTTTGTCTGCAAAATGGAAAATAAAAAGGCCTGCCGAGGAGGGTTAGCAAAGGCTAAACAGAGGAGCGTCATGAAAAACACTTCTCTCAGTGCCAGGTGGTAGGAGGCATGCCATGCGTGATGACTGGGACCAGCAAGGACTGAATGTCAAGGGCTGTCATCGGGTGGCATGAAGGGGTTAGGTTGGGCCCAGGTGGCAGAAGGTATTCAATGCCAGACCTTGCTCTCTTTTCAAGTTCCGACATGTGTGATGAAAAGGCGCAGGTCTGATGGGCGAGAGTGGTGACCAATTTGGGGCAATAACAAGAGGCCCAAGACTAAGGGTCCTGCATTATAGCAGGAAGTTAGGAGAACATGTTATGAAAAGGATGCTGTTGAGGAACATTGGAGAATAGAAACGGATTTGATTTCTGTGGCAGCGGGGGACTCTGAAAGGAAGAAAAAAGGGGAAGTGACCTTGAGCTGAGAAGAGCGACGGAGGAGCCACTACCCACTTTGGGGAAGAAAGGACGAGTTCAGTACAGACCTGTTACGTCTCGGGAGAGGGCAGACCGGTTAAGAGGAGGAGGGCAGGGGTGGGAAATGGGATGGGGTGTCAGGAGAGGGCTGGGATGGGATGGCAGACTGTGAGAGACACTCGGTAGAGGGTGTGAGTCACCGTGCTCCCAGATGAGGCTTGTGACATCAGAGGAGGCTTGTGACGTCAGGGGAGCAGAAAACCGTCCAGATCCCACAGGTGACCCCAAATCTGCCTCTGCAGCCCGTCCCCCACTCTCCCCTGTCCTTTCCTGCCCCTTACTCTTCTGTCTCCAGATCCCTTGTTTCAGGCACGTGGGACCTCCCCTGGGACTAACGGTGTTTCTGATCCCAACATAACACCTAACACATTGCCGGCGGGTCACATGCATCCTTGTGTTTTCATACCACATGGTGTTTTACGTAAATGTTAAAGGCACGCCTTAAAATTAAACACCCCTGGCATTTTGAAGTTATTTATTACACGTCCTTACAAGCTAATATCTTTTTAAAAAATATGTTTGATTGATTTTTTACAGAGCGGAAAGGAGAGGGATAGAGAGTTAGGAACATCGATGAGAGAGAGACATCGATCAGCTGCCTCCTGCACAGCCTCCCCCTCCCCCCACTGGGGATGTGCCTGAAACCAAGGTACATGCCCTTGACCGGAATCGAACCTGGGACCTTTCAGTCCACAGGCCGACGCTCTATCCACTGAGCCAAACCAGTTTTGGCAATGTGCACCAGTAGTTTTATTGCTAGCTTTACTCAGTGGCTAGATAAGTTTCTATTGAATGAGTTCAAAAAACGTTTTACAAAGTATCATACTTTAAAAAGATATTAGCTTGCCAAAACTGGTTTGGCTCAGTGGATAGAGCGTCGGCCTGTGGACTGAAAGGTCCCAGGTTTGATTCCGGTCAAGGGCATGTATTCTGGTTTGGGGCACATCTCCAGTGGAGAGTGTGCAGGAGGCAGCTGATCGATGTCTCTCATCGATGTTTCTATCCCTCTCCCTTCCTCTCTGTAAAAAATCAATAAAATACATTAAAAAAAATTACTGGTGTGCAATTTAATAAGTAGTTTCTTAGATGTTCCTATCTTTTAAAAATACATTGTTATTGATTTTAGAGAGGAAGGGAGAGGGAGAGAGAGAAACATCAATGATGAAAGGGAATCCTGGATCAGCTACCTCCTGCATGCCCCCTACTCGGGATCCAGTCCCCAGTTCCCTGACTAGGGATCCAACGGTGACCTCCTGGTTCGTGGGTCGACACTCAACCGCTGAACCACACCAGCTGGGCTTAATAAATAGTTTTGAACACATGGATGAGTATAGTATTTTTAATATTTTCTGCAACAAAATAAATGACCAGTTTGGCAGTAGGCTGTCCTATGGAAATGAACCACAAGGTGGCAGTAGAGTATTTAAAGTAACTGCATGTAGCTCTACCTCTGACAAAACAGGGTGAGCTAATGTTTTAAAAAATAATTTTAGATTTTTACATAAGTGACAATAAAGACCTGATACAACGTTAAATTTTAAATATGTTCTGGTACTATTGGTGCTCTCAAAGGTCAGAGTAGACTGAGTACACATTTAAAAAAACAAAACTATCAGAAATGAAGGGTCAGAGAAGCGACAGGTATTACAATGTTCCATAGGGTGGTGAAAATGGCTACCTCTCTCTAAAGCAGTAGTTCTCAACCTTTCTAATGCTGCTACCATTTAATACAGTTCCTCGTGTTGTGGTGAATCGAAATGTAAATATCTGTGTTTTCTGATGGTCTTAGGCGACCCTGCTAGTGGTTCTCAACCTGTGGGTCACTGCTGTAGAGCCTAAGACCATCAGAAAACAGGTCACGACCCACAGGTTGAGAACCATTGCTCCAAAGCATGTGAAATACATACCTGTATCTCTCTCTCTCTCTCTCTCTCTCTCTCTCTCTCTCTTTCTCTCTCTCTCTGTGCATGCATATTTATTACATATATTTATGTATCACATATAAGTATCTATTTTAACAAATAGTTTCTTAGATGTTTGTTAGGAACATCTAAGAAACTATTTGTTAAAATAGATATTTATATCTAATATATAAATATTTTTGTGTAATGCCTATATCTATTTTATTCCATCCATCCATCCATCCGTCCGTCCGTTCATTGTCCATCCACCCATCATCTATCTGTTCGTCCGTCCATCCAGTAGAACATTTTCTCCCAGGTGGCAGGCTGAGCCGTGCTGTCCTCCACGCTCTTTCTGAAATGCTCCCTTTCTCCCCTTTTCCCAGACGCCACTCAGAAACCTCTTCCTGGGTGAAGTCCTTCCTGATACCTCTCCTGGGGAAGACCCACCACTCCCCTAGCGCTTTGACCCGCCATATCTCCCTTTGACCCTTGACCTTCCATATCTCCCTTTGACCTGCCATATCTCCAAGCTATGCCCAACAATTGCATATCAGTGTCTATGCCAGTGGTTCTCAACCTTCCTAAGGCCGCGACCCTTGCATACAGTTTCCTCATGTGGTGGTGACCCCCAACCATGAAATTTTGCTACTGTGATGCATCGAGATGTAAATATCTGCATTTTCCGATGGTCTTAGGCGACCCCTGTGAAAGGGTCATTTGACCCCCAAAAGGGGTAGCGACCCACAGGTTGAGAACCGCTGGTCTATGCCTTTTAAGCCCACTGACTTACTTTCCTATGCGCCACATTTGATGTCCTTGTGAGTGTGAGGTGGCCGAAGGGGGAGCACACAGGCCACAGTGATGGGGGAGCACGGATTTATTCCATCCTCCCCACACCAGGTGGCAGAGGCGGGAAGGTCCCAGCACCCAGTGACAGGGTCAGCTGCTTTTAAAGGACCGCTGGCCTGGCGGCCTTTTTCTGGGCGGAGACTTCTTTATGCAGACCCGAGGGGAGCTGATGGAATGTGGTCACCGCAAGTGAAATGTGGTTTTCAGCAAAGGGACTGTGCGTAGTGACATGCCCTGAAAAGCCGATACCCTGGGGAGGGCTGTCAGTTCCAATTCCTCAATCAAACGTGAAAATGACAAGAACTATCCTAAAAAAAACAACAACACACAGAACAGACATGATCCTTTGAATTGTGGTCTGAAATGTCACCGTGTTCTGGCCAGCATTGCTGTCAGTTACATTCACCAGCAACAGGGACCGAATGAACGCACGCATCGTCCCTTTACTAGTGTTATTCACGAGCATCAGGAACGCTGACCAGTCTTTCTAGTTCTTAGGGTGTGGAGTGGAAGGAACGAATCTGAGCGGATATGAAGACTGGGGAGGGAACTATTAGCTTAGACGTTGTACACATTAATTTGTGCTGTAAATCTGCCTCTCCCCCACCGCCCCCTTCTGGGCAGCTGTAAACCAGACCAATTAAAACTGGCCTCCGTGCTGATCCTCCCATATGCTGGTTGGCACTCTCTTCAGCGAGGAGTTTGGAGTCTAATTATTTTTAAAACCCCTGTTTACAAACCTTCTGCTTCTGTGCAGCCCAACTCAAATCCCGAGCCGGTAAGACTTACCGTTGAGGAAGCAGAAGCTGAGCTAAATAAAGATACAGTGTCCGGGCGATGCAGGGAGTGATGGATACTAACCTCTGGGAATAGAAAAGTGTTTAAAACAGTTAGGTTTGCATTTCAAAAAATCAGAACACGAACGCTCAGTGGTAATAGCATAACAAAGTGTTTTAATTTCCGTGTTAGAGGTGGAAAAGGGAGCTGGCCAGATCTCATTTCTGCTGCTAACTACCCTGACCACACACACACACACACACACACACACACACACACACACATTCTCTGTTTCTAATACTTAGAGCAGTGGTTCTCAACCTGTGGGTCGCGACCCCTTTGGGTGTCGAATGATCCTTTCACAGGGGTCGCCTAAGACCATCGGAAAATGCAGATATTGACATCACGATGCATCACAGTAGCAACATTTCATGGTTGGGGGTCACCACCACATGAGGAACTGTATGCAAGGGGCGAGACCTTAGGAAGGTTGAGAACCACTGACTTAGATCTTTGGTGACTGATTGAAGATGAGATTAAAGATGGGTGATTATAATGTTTTCTGAGCTGACACAAAGGTACCCCCGATGTTTATAGGGGAAGCTGAGAGCCCGCGTGGAATCTGAGTTTTAGGGCCTTAACCCTGTTTTTTTTTTTTTTGTGTGTGTGTGTTTCTTTTTTATTTTAAAGATTTTTTTCCTCTCATTTTCCCAGATTTTAAAAAAGTTAACTACGAAGTCAGACCATCTGTACCCGCAGTTAATTCATCCTACCCAAACTCCAAAATGGGGTCGATGAATAAATAAGGCGAAGTATTTCTCGGCCGTGTTTTTTATAGATTCCGCGGTTCATTAGGTACATGGGTTGAACGTAATTAGTCTCGATTTGAATTACATTTTTTGCCCCACTTGGATGACTGGAATCTTAATATCAGCCGTGCATGTAGAGACTTTATTAAAATTTTAATATAATTCTATCCCGAAGTCCCAGGAACCTGGTGCCTGACTCCTTCCTGATGAAATTTGCCAGGAGCTGCCATCTCGCCACCGGAGAGAGAATTGGACGTTGCTGGTGGCAGGCATCCGGCAGGAAGGCTCTCACACAATGGCCGCGTGCGCCACTCTTTGTCAAGGTTAAAAGCTCAGGACCCTCTCACACTGCAGAGGCGAGCGGTTGGAATTGTCTCTAAGCAGAAAGAAATAGAAAAGGGAATTTTTGAAATTCTTCACCTCCCACCTCTCACCCACATTCTCAGCCAGAGTCTTGTGCTTCTGATGGGCCCCTTGCACAGAAAGCATCTGAGTCTCCCTCCCTCCGCCTTCTTCGTCTTGTGGAAGGCGAGAAAAGACGTAAAAAGACGTATTCCTGGCAGGCAGGCAGGCATGGCCCGGCTGAGAGAATGGAATGCTATCGATTTAAGTTCTGTGTAAGTGTTATTTCCCATTAGCGTGCCATGTCGGTGGGCTAGTGGTCTTGGTGCCGCTTGCAAAGGACATACCCATCCTAAAGAGCTGCACTGGAAAGGATGGGCGGGCATCAGGATGAATTTTTCAAGGGCAGGTTTATCACAATCATTGGCTCGATCATACTAGCGTTAGAACTCAGTCAGAGCCGAAACTGGTTTGGCTCAGTGGATAGAGCATCGGTCTGTGGATGGAAAGGTCCCAGGTTCGATTCCGGTCAAGGGCATGTACCTTGGTTGTGGGCACATCTCCAGTAGGGGGCGTGCAAGAGGCAGCTGATCAATGTCTCTCTCTTTCATCGATGTTTCTGACTCTCTCCCTCTCCCTTCCTCTCTGTAAAAAATCAATAAAATATATTTAAAAATAAAAGAACTCAGAGAGGAAAATTGGTCATGAGTAACTGGACCCATCCTCCTGTTTGTCCATTGCTTGGGCAAGGACAGCTTCCATATTGTTCCTCTCCACAGCGTCTTCCGGTCTGATTGGCTAAATAACTTATTTGCGCTTCTGTCTCCATCAATAGTAACTGTAACATTCTGGTTTATATCTCTCCAGATGTGAGACTGTGCGTAAGGTATGTTCACCCTATCCCACTATTCTTTCAGTTATTATAGCTTTCCTCATAGAGATCTCACACATATTTTGTTTGACTTGTATGTATTTAAGCATTTAAACGTTTTTGATGCTAATGTGTATTATATTGTTTTGATTTTCAAATTTGGCTTTTTCATTGCTGTTATACTATAGGAAAGCAATTGAACTTTGGTATATTAACCTTGCTATAATTGTTTCAGCATACATATTTTAAAAGTCACATCAATATATATATATATATATATATATATATATATAATTAAATTATTGATATTTTTGAAATGTTTAGTAGATCTTATATATAAATTGGTGTTTATTTAACATATTTAACTATTTTGCATGTGCTAAATCATACCCAACTTGATTTCATTTATCTTGACTAATCAAGATTTAAAAGTTTTTCCTTTCCCCCCCTATCTTCCCACATACATATGCTCACACACATGTATTTATGTACATAAATAATTACTTCTTCAAATTTACTACAATTTTAAATAGATTTACCCCTTTTAGGTAAAGCATACAGAGAAAGAACCACATGTTCCGCTATGCCTTAAGAGAAGTAAGAATGCCTCATAATTTAAGTAAACATTTCAGATTAGTGGAGAAGAGTGTTTGTAGTTTGTTTACTTCATTTATGTCTTTTAAATTTACCTTTTCTCCAATATAGTTCTGTATGTCTAGGGCATAATTTGGGAAAAAAAAGAGGCCCTTAAGGTTTATGTTGAAAGATGTTCTGCTTTTTCTTTTCTTCTTTTTAAAATATATTTTATTGATTTTTTACAGAGAGGAAGGGAGAGGGATAGAGAGTTAGAAACATCGATGAGAGAGAGACATCGGTCAGCTGCCTCTTGCACACCCCCTATTGGGAATGTGCCCTTAACCAAGGCACATGGGCTTGATCGGAATCGAACCTGGAACTCTTCAGTCCACAGGCCAACGCTCTATCCACTGAGCCAAACCGGTTTTGGCTGTTCAGCTTTTACTAAAGTGTAGACCTGGAGCCTCCTCTCAGAGGAGGGAACAGGGTTCTCTACTGACTGCAGCGTTCCAGATTGATCCTGTCTGGGTTAAAGCCCAAATGATCACTGTGATTTCTCTGGGAACATTTAATTACTCTTTTTTTTTGTATTAAAGCCCAATATAAATTATTACTTTTAATATATCCAGGACCATGTGAGGAACTTAGTAGTTTACATTCCATAACTTCCACCATACCAGCTCATACCAGCTCCTGATACATTAATACATTTCCAGGAATTTTGCAAGTCGGTTGCAGAAACATTGGTAGTTTGAATATGGCTATGTTAGGGATAGATATGCCACAGAAACCAGAAATCTGAGGAGAACTTATTAAACATTTACTACCACATTATTTAGTTTTTATTCCCATTTATTTCCATATATTTTAATAACATATATATTTATGTATATCCCACAATACATTATTAATATTAGTTTGCACCATTAGTATTTATATATGAATAGAGTGAGTGGAATGATGAATCCTTGGTCCAACTTCCTATGGTTTTTACTAATCAGCTTTTTTTCCATGGCACAAAAGGTTGAACTACTGATAAATGATTTATCCAGGTGAATAGACACGATTTGACTTCCTTTCATGTCAACCACTTGCGGAATGTCATTTGTCTTCTTGGGCATTCAGTCCAGTATTGGTTGAATGAAAGAGAAAATTAATGACCACGCACTCTCTAACTAATTATATAACGTTATTTTGCAATGAAGGGAATCCCTTTTGCTATATACCTGAAACGCAGTGTGCATTCAGTAAATATTTGTGGAACTGGTAAGTGAGGAATAGCTAGCATCTCGCCAACATAATCTTCCTAAAACGGGGACATTTAGTTGCTCTTGATGCTCAAGTCAGACAGTCCGCTTAGAACAGTGGTTCTCAACCTTCCTGATGCCGCGACCCTTTAATACAGCTCCTCATGTGGTGGTGACCCCAAGCGTAAAATTTTCGGTGCTCCTTCATCACTGTCGTTTTGCTCCTGTTATGAATCATAATGTAAACATCTGACAGGCAGGATGTCTTAGGCGACCTTGATGAAAGGGACGTTCGACCCCTAATGGGGTCGCGACCCCCAGGTTGAGAACAGCTGGCTTAGACGGTACTGTTCTCCAGTGGTGGTTTGGCTTGCGATGTTGGGGTTCCCAAAGGCCCTGCCGCTTCTCACAGCCTCCTGCACCAGCCATCCCATGTGCCTCACATGCATGTTCAGAGACGGTTTGGGGTTCATGTCCCTGTTTTGGTTTTGGTTTTGATTTTCAACTTCCCTTTTTGAAAGTATTCAGCTTGGCATCCTATATAATAAAGATGTGATATGCAAATGGTCATTATACTGTGAAGTGTAAGAACTGACCAGATCACGGATCAGCAGGAGGGAGGGGCAGAGAGCTACAAGCGGGTGGTGGAGAGCTACAGGAGGGGGCGGGGCAGCAAGCTATGAGGGGGGTGGAAGAGCTACAGGACGGGGGGGGGGGTAGCTGGCGGAGAGCTACTAGAGCAGTGGTTCTCAACCTGTGGGTCGCGACCCCTTTGGGGGTCAAATGACCTTTACACAGGGGTCGCCTAAGACCATCGGAAAATGCAGATATTTACATCACGATGCATCACAGTAGCAACATTTCATGGTTGGGGGTCGCCACCCCATGAGGAACTGTATGCAAGGGTCGCGGCCTTAGGAAGGTTGAGAACCACTGTACTAGAGGTTGGCAGCGAGCTGCTGGTGCATGGATTCTATCATCTATATCTATTTATATATCTCTATCTCTATCTCTATCTATCTATCTATCTATCTATCTATATTTCTTGACTTCAGAAATATATATATAGATGGAAAGAAAGATGGGAACATCAGTGATGAGAGAGAACCACTGAACGGCTGCCGGATTCCAAATGCATCGGCTTTCTTTGAAGTGTAAGAGAGCGCCTTCCCATCTCCCTCTCATCATGCAGAACAGGCTGCGAGTCTTGGCTTCCTGCGGGTTTTGGAGGCGCGAGAGAAAGCACCTCAAAAGACAAAGTGAGGATCGGCAGAGCCGTAACTTCCTCCCTCTCTCCACTGCCCACCTATTGGCCTATTACTCAGTGTCCGGAACTTCCGTGTAAAACACCTAAAGCCAGCAATTCGGTTTGATGGGACTTCATAAATGTGCTTTCTAATTCAGATTTAGGTCTTCCCGGGTTGTATCGATTCAGCCACAGAGGAGCCGGGCTATTTGATCATATTCTGGCTCCCGGCTCCCACGTTTCAAGCCTCTCCCCGGGCAGAAATGAAAGACGATGCGTGCACCTCTCTACCCCAGCCCTCGCCTGTTTTCATGTCTGCCGTAAAAACCTCCATCCGGTGCCGCTTCCTGTGCCACCTCGTTTTTTTTTCCCAGCTTGACCTCCCGGGGGGCTGGATTCTGTAACAAAACCTGAGCAGGTTTTTGTTCAACGGGGCACCTTCATGTGAAGAGGAAGAGACGGGATATGTTACCAGAGGTGGTGCTGGCGGGATGAAAAGTGGGTTTTTCAACTTGTTTCAGCCGTTTGATCAGAGGAGCCGCTTTAAAACTTTGCAGGTCTTGAAAGCATCCGCTCCCGATGCTGTAAATGTGCTGAGGGCAGGAAGCACAGCGAGAATAGAAAGCGTCGGGGAAGGGAATTTCTGAGGTTCTGTCACCCCGAGGAAGGCAGGCGGCAGGTCGGGGACATCTGGGCAGGAGACCCAGGAAATGAGGGGGCCTGGTTTTTAGGTTCCCACCGACTGGCTGTGAGACAAGGTGAATGGGCCCTGCCTTCCCTGGGTCCCAAGACGCCCACAGACACCTGGTCACAGTGAGTATGGACAGTGCTACCGCTGGAATTCACACAATTTGTACCAACGTCAAAGGGACAGCGTTTGATTTAGTTCATCCGAAAGACGTAAGTGTGCGATGTCTCTAACCTGGGGCTGTTTTGTGGCTGCTGTTGGTAAGCCTGACCCCAGGGTATTTTTTGCATTGATTTTTAGAGAAAGTGGAAAGGAGGGGGAGAAACAGAGAGAGAGAAACATTGATGTGAGAGAGACACATCAATTGGCTGCCTCCCACACGTGCTGTGACCAGGGCCTGGGACTGGGCCTGCAACCAGAGGATGTGCCCTTGGCCAGAACCAAACCTGGGTCTCTTCACTCGTGGGCCGACGCTCTATCCACTGAGCCAAACACCGGCGAGGGCTCCATGACTGTCTCAGTTTTTGGAAGAATGTAATGCAGAGCGCAGTCTGCCATTCTGGATGACTCTAGTGTACTATTATCCATCATAATATGGTATTTATAAGATCGTGGCTCTTCTATCTATCTATCTATCTATCTATCTATCTATCTATCTATCTAATTTTGACTGTGGCTCTTTTATGTATCATCTTATTTACCCAGAAACTTTTATATTCTATGCATGACTATAACTCGGGGAAGTTTCTACTCATCAATACACTTGGGTACATAATACAAATGTAGCACCCTTAAAATGCAGCCCAGAACACATACTTTACAGCTACTGACAAAAAAACAAAACAAAAAACAAAACAAAGAAAGAAAGATAAACACTGTTGAAAATTAAAAATAAAAGTGATTCCTGGATCGAATTCACACGAGTCCCAAAAGAAGATATATTTTAAGTCTATAAATACCTTTGGGTGCAGTTTTCCATGTGTAAGCTTTATACCCTGACTAATTTTTTCTCAACTCGATGTAGACTTTCAAAATAGAATGGGGCAATCTATTTTGAGGCCCTGACTTTTAAAAAAAATATTTTATTGTTTTTTTTTACAGAGAGGAAGGGAGAAACTTCCATCAGCCACCTCCAGCACACCTCCTACTAGGGATGTGCCCACAACCAAGGTACAAGCCCTTGCTGGAATTGAACCTGGGACCTTTCGGTCCACAGGCTGATGCTCTATCCACTGAGCCAAACCAGTTAGGGATGGGGTAGTCTATTTTGAATTAACCATTTAAATCATGTATGCACAATCCCTACTAGTTTCCAAGTTTTCTAATAGACAGTATTATTTTATGAATGCTTTTTTGACTCATTTTAGTTATTTTTCTAAATTACAGTTCCGTTTAGCGAGTGTGTGAGGTTAGAGCAGTGATCCAGGGTCCGCGCCCAAGTGGACTCCAAAATAACAAGAATGATGCTGATGGTGATAGTGATGAAATAACAAAAAAACAGCATTTATTGTGTTCACTGGAGTTCATAAACGGTTCCATATATGACACATGTATAAATATGATACCCTTAGGACAGGCTATCAGAGAAGTATTCTTGTTCAATTAAAAAGTTTGGGCCGAACAGCAGCTTTTGCTGACAAAAAGACGCCAGACTTTAGAACCATCTAGAGCTCAGGTAGGCACAGCTACCGTGTCGCTCCAAGAAAGCACCAAGAAATGTCTTAATTCCCGAAAACCTAAGTGACTTTTTAATATAAAATCAATTATATAAACGGCAGGGCAGCACCATTGAAACCAGGGAAATCTAATGAATAACCTTCCGCTGATATTTGCCGTGTGTGTGTTTATTAACAAGCCAAATACCCCCCGGTGTCCGTGGACAAATACACAGACACACAGACACACAGATTGATACGTAAGTAAATACGCGAAACGCATCCAGGCGGTGTTTCTCTGCTTGCCCGCCTGCCCCCACATGTGAACACGAGGCTGACCGGCCTGGAATGAAACGGCGCTGGTTTTGATTTATTAAATGCTCCGAGGAGGCCAGGCTGGCTGCTTTTAATCCTCCGTAAGCATTCTGCTCACGCTCACTTAGTAACTGTGGTTCCAAAGGCCTGTGATACTCAGCAGCTGAGCAACAGAAAGCTGCACCGTCCAGGACCGATGGCCTGGCTGGGACGGCCTGGGAGGTGACCAGGCCTGAGCCCCTGGCCACTACCCACGCCTCCGGGGGACTGGCTTTCTGCTGCCCCCCCCCCCCTCGCCCTTCGTTAGCTCAGGGAGCTGGAGGGCCCCCAGCTTTCCCGAGGAGCCTGTTGCTCAGCAACCAGGCCTTCCCTCTTAGGAAATAGGTCAGGAAAGAGGAAGAGAGATGAGGGAGCGATCAAAGGTTTGCCTGCCAGCCCTGATAAAGCCAGATCTCCCCGGAAAATAAATAGTTCTGGAGAGGTATCTGCGGCCCACAGGGGGACGAGTTAATCTCCTCAGGTCAGGGGCTTGCTACCCGGAAATGCTGTTTCCTCCCTCACCCTGGGGGAAGAGGGTTGGTGGTTTGATTTTCATTTTATGTTTTTATTGATAGTAGAGAGAGAGGATGGGAGAGGGTGAGAGAAACATTAATGAGAGAGAAACATCATCTCCTGCACGCCCCCTACTGGGGATTGAGCCTGAGACCAGGGCATGTGCCTTGATAGGGAATCAAACCGTGACCTCTTGGTTCGGGGTTTATGCTGAACCACTGAGCCACGCCTGCCAGGTGAGGGTTCATGGTGTTAAATAGAATTGAAGGCATTGCATTTGATAAAGTTAGAAATTTTGGTGTGTGGTGGGCATTATCTCAAGGTCAAAGGAGAATATTCCTTCTGGAAGCCAAGAATGAATTTTGTTTCATGTGGTTGACTTACTACTTAGTTATTCACAGACACTTAAGTGTCATGATAAATGTTAGCTTTTTAAAATTATTGACAAAAATTCATTGAATTGTCTTTCTTCTATGACTTAGGAATCCTGATTGATAGTGTTTGTCAGGAAAAAAAAATCCCCAATGAAAAACTGCCCTGCAGAATCTTGAATAGCTGTAATTGAAAAATTGGAAATAGAAAATGTGTAAAAAAATTTTTTTGTGTGTGTGTATTAAATGATGTGAACTGGTGATAACTGTATACCATCTGGCGCATCTGTAATCGAAAAGGATGGAAAATTAGATCTGTAAACATATGGTAAACAGAGACGCTTCCGTTAGGAATAGCAAGTGGCAGAAAGGGTTCGTCTTTCAAAGTCCACGCTGACCACTCTGACCACTTCTCTTAAATCAAGTTCCCTTTTTAATAAGATCTTGTCTCTGCTGGTATACACGCTGAACTATCACCCATTTGCTTTCTCTGTTGTGTGACTGATATGCCATTTAAAGGGACAGTATGCCACTTCAGTTACTGTTCAGCTAAGACCTTCTCGCTGCTGTCACAAGAAGAGCTGCTCAGTTTTAAAGTGCGGGTCAGTTAAGAGATGGTGGCGAATCGGGCCAGTGTGGCTCAGTGGTTGAGCGTGGACCTGTGCACCCCCCTGGGCTAAATAGGCCTTATTTTATGGGACTCATAGCTCGCCTCAAAACTCACAACATTTAAGAATAACTCCCCGTAAGGTATTGATATTTTAGCGTGGCCTTGTTGGGTGTAGCTGGGGCAAACGTGGCTAATCTATGCTTACTAGTCTATCACTTCGGCACAGTGTGCTTTTAAAAAATAACTACACGGGCCCCCTAACTTGTGCAGCTGTCCCTGACCTGTGGAACCCCTTGCTTCAGGGGGTCTCCTCCCAGCTCGAAGAGACTAGCCGCGTATCCAACATTTTGCATTTAAACCTGATAACCAGGAAGAAGAGGTTCTTGACAATAGAAAGGGCCGATGGAGGATATAGGGTGCATGCAAGTGTGCTGATTTGGACGCAGAAGATGAAATCCCACAGCGAGGCCACCGTAGAAATTCAGGCCTGTGACTCCCTGAGTGTCTGGCGATGCCAATGACAACTGATCCCCCGTGGAAAGAGGTGGGACATCCGCACGCTTCCCAAGGGACAGAGGATGCTCTGTGATGTTGCTCAATTCCTATCAAGTGCTGACTGATGACTTACCATGAGGCACGTTTTTGTTGATATCAGAGAGAGAGGTGAGCAGGGCTGTGAGGACAGGACACTGTGGACGTCACACATGCACTCACATGGGCCACCAGGAGCCAACTCGATGGCAGGTCACACACGTTTAACGAATGAGGACATCTCGACTCTCTGCAGACCCCTCCATCAGATGCGTTGGCTAAATAAAGCGCCTTGGAATGAACGTTCCTTACAGGAAGCGTGTTTTTCCTGTTCAGAGGGAAAGGGGAGTTCATTTCTTCTTCTTTTTTTTAAAATATATTTTACTGATTTTTCACAGAGAGGAAGGGAGAGGGATAGAGAGTTAGAAACATCAATGAGAGAGAAACATCAATCAGCTGCCTCCTGCACGCCCCCTACCAGGGATGTGCCCGCAACCAAGGTACATGCCCTTGCCTGGAATCGAACCTGGGACCTTTCAGTCTGCAGGCCGACTCTCTATCCACTGAGCCAAACCGGTCTCGGCGAGTTCATTGCTTTCTTGCAACGTCTCCTTGCAGGCGGGAGTGCCGTGTCATGAAGTTGCTTTGGTTTCCAAAGAAACTCCTGGCAGTTTTCGGAAGTTGCGTTGCGGTGTTTTCAGACTTGGTTGTGCTAACTGAGCTTGCTCTCCGGCCCAGAGGGTGTCCTGGGGCCTTAAAGGAGCTGCCTTTTCGGGGTTGCACATGGGAAGCAGTAGGGATGCCCTCTGAATAAGTGGGCTGATGGGCAGCATGGTTCATGCTACCAACAGGCTTTCCAGCAAGCCAGGGAGAGGAGGTGTTCTCATTGGTTAAATGTGTGTGTGTGTGTGTGTGTGTGTGTGTGTGTGTGTGTGTGTGATCTGCCATCGAGTTGGCTCCTGGTGGCCCGTGCGAGTGAATGTGTGACATCCACAGGGCCCCGTCCTCACAGCCCTGCTCAGCTGCTATGGACTCCAGCCTATGGTTCCTCTTAGGAAAGCAATCCATCTCTACTGGTTCTTCCTGTCTTCCTGCTGCCGTCTAGTTCCAGCATTATCGTCTCTCCTGAGGACCCGCCTCCCCCTGGCTGCGCAATATGACAGCATCAGTGTTGTCTCCAGCCATGTTTCACCTTAACTTGCTCTAGAACCACGGGTTTACCTCTCTGGGTGCTGTGCTATCCCTACAGCTCTCCCCAACACCATATTTCAAGTGAATTGACCGCCCCCCTCCCCAACAGCCTTCTTCCCTGTCCAACTTTCACATCCTTATGTAGCAACTGGGAGACAAGGGCGTAGATGGCCTGGGCCTTGGTCTCTAACGACATGTCTGTGCGCCTGGTGATCTCTCCTCCTCCTTCCGTTGCTGCCCTTCCAAGTCTCAGCCTCCTCTCGAGTTCTTGGCCGAGTCTCTATTTGAATGGATGATTGGACCCAGGTGAGCAAAATCGTTCACCATGTCTGTCTTCACGGTCTGTTTTCAAGTTGGGTGGGAAGGGGAGCAGAGGTTGTCACCATAAAGTATAACTTTGGGGCCCTGACAGTGTGGCTCAGTGATGGAGCATCGACCTATTGAACCAGGAGGTCACGGTTTGATTCCCGGTCAGGGCACATGCCTGGGTTGCAGGCTCAATCCCCAGTAGGGAGCGTGCAGGAAATGGGGCCGATCAATGATTCTCATCATTGATGTTTCTATCTCTCTCCCCCTCCCTTCCTCTCTCTGAAATCATTACAATTATTTTTTAAAATAGTATTTGGGGATATTATTATTTTAATTCATTTTTTTAAAATATATTTTATTGATTTTTTACAGAGAGGAAGGGAGAGGGATAGAAAGTCAGAAACATCGATGAGAGAGAGACATCAATCAGCCGCCTCCTGCACGCCCCACACCAGAGATGTGCCCGCAACCAAGGTACATGCCCCCGACCAGAATCGAACCTGGGACTTTCAGTCCGCAGGCCGACGCTCTATCCACTGAGCCAAACCGGTCTCGGCGGGATATTATTTTAAGAAACTGGTATTTTTAAGAATCTCGGGGAAAAAACTGTGACTTTCCTCCTAACTGCATAAAAGAATTTAGAGACCGGACTTGGTCCTGGGATGGAGGTCTCCTCATGGATAATGATGATCCAATGTGAACTAGGGTCATTGACTGGGAGGAACCCAGCAAAGCCCATTTTATCAGAGTCCTCCTTGTGTCTCAGGGTTAAAGGTGGTCCAACATACCATATGGACCAAGATCTGCATCGTCATATGGATTGCCTGAAAATTTTAGAAATTAAGAAACTTTAGGACTGATTGAGCATCATGGAGAAAACTGTCTAAGGCAGTGGTTCTCAACCTTCCTAATGCCGCAACCCTTTAACACAGTTCTTTATGTTGTGGTGATTCCCAACCATAAAATTACTTTTGTCGCTACTTCATACCTGTAATTTGCTACTGTAATGAATCTTAATGTAAATATCTGTGTTTTCTGATGGTCTTAGGAGACCCTGCTAGCTGTTCGCGACCCACAGGTTGAGAACCGCTGGCCTAAGGTCTCTTCTTTCTATATTGCTCTCCTATTTACATATACTCTTCCTGTCCCAATTCATAAACATTTTTTTTTTCTTAAAAGATGGTAATGCTTTAGCAAATTTTGTGCCTGTCCTTGTTGTTCCTAGAGTGAAAGAAAAATGGAAGGAAGTGAAAAAAAAAATCAATTACCCCACCAGAGGGGGGAAATGTAGCCTCCAGCTCCAGCCATTCCCTCTACATCTTCTTTGTTTGTTTTGATGCCAAATAAAGGCGGTATGAAAACTACTCACAGTCCATCCGGCAGCAGCCTGGATGCAAACCCGAATGCAGGAGGCCTTGAATAGAATCTGACTGCATCCGTTCATTTTAAATGCAAATTGGGGAATCCGAGTAGGACCCGCGTGTCCGAGTGGAAGGGTGTGTTTCAGGCTTTGGAAAAAGCCGCTCAGCGCTGGCTGGGAGGCTCGGCGCTTATTTATAAAAACAGGGCTGAGGAGGGAAGGGGCACCGGCTGGGGATTCTCCTCCTGTCACCGGTAGATGGATGGCGGCTGTATCCCGAACAATCTTAGTTATCGGGGTTCTGCCCAAAGGCATTGGGGAAAGCATAACAACAGAAAACACGTCTGTACAAAGGCGAAGCTGTAAATTACGTCCCTCTTCAGGTTCTTTGAGATTCCGGTGACTTAGGGATTGGGGGATGTTCTCTGAATTGGAGGCAAGGAGTCATTTTCTTGTGTGTGAAATTAAAAAAAAAAAAAATATATATATATATATATATATATATATATATATATATATATATATATATATATACACACACTCTGATTTTTACACCTTGCGTTTCCTAAGGATAATTTGGTACTCAGTCTTCCTCGCAGGTGTGTTTCCCTTGAGGACATCTCTTGATTATCATAAACTAACTAAGTAGCAAAGGCCAGGGAAGATGCTGAAAATCAGAGAAAGATATGAATGAGCAATCAACCCTCCCGAATACGGCAACGCATTAAAGGTCCGCACGCCCCTTCTCCGGGCATGGACGTGTTAGGGACAGGTGTCACTACGATGAGTTTGAGAAGGGGTGTGTGTGTGTGTGTGTGTGTGTGTGTGTGTGGTGTGTTATGTATGTATATGGTGTATGATGTGTGTTTCTGGTGTGTATGGTATGTGTGTCTTGTGGTGTGTGTGTATGTGATGGTATGTCTCTGTGTGTGGTGTGTGTGTGTGTGTATAGAGGTGTGTCTGTGTGGTGGTGGTGTGTGTGTATGTGGTATGTGTATGTGGTAGTATGTCTCTCAGTGTGCTGTCTGTGTGTATGTGGTGGTATGTTTGTGTGTATGTGGTGGTGTGTCTGTGTGGTGGTGGTGTGTGTATGTGGTAGTATGTCTCTCAGTGTGCTGTGTGTGTATGGTGCTATGTCTGTGTGTATATGGCGGTCTGTCTGTCTGTGTGTGGTGGTATGTCTGTGTGTGTGTGTGGCGTGTGTGTGGTGGTATGTCTGTGTGGTGTATGTGTGTGTATGTGTATATATGTGTGTGTGAGCTCTGTGCTGGGGGGAGAAGTCCCTGCCGCCGCAGCTGTGAGTTCTGTGAGGCCAGACCCCAGGGCCCCAGCGCTCAGCAATTAGACTAATTGGCGAGCCACCTTCCGTGGGGAGCGCGGGGAGCCCAATTAGCGGCCGGCGTTCTTTCCACCGGCTCCCTTCTCCCTTCCTCTCTGTTTGCACTTTGCACCGGGGAGGTGGAAAGAGAACTTTCTCCTCTTTATGGCCGGAGTTCTGATGCGAATGATCAGGTGGAGGGCCAGCAGCCTGGAACATGCTCTCCTGTTAGCTTTGCGAACCCCATTTGGAATGGGGCGTTGCTTCAGGCCCAGCCCCAGCGGGTACTCCAGAGATTTGAGGAGCAGGATGGGCAGAGCAGGGCCTCTGAGAGGGCAGTGCCGGCTCCATTTTGAAGTGACTCATGGGTTCTATTTCACGGCGTGTGGGTTAGTACTCTCCCATGGGTGTCTATGCAGGAGCCCGGCCGTGTGGCTTTTTGGGTGCCGGTTGGGAGAGGAGCCCTAGAATTCCCAGGGCCCACCTGTCCCCGCTTTCCGATTCAGCACAGCAGTGAGGACACCAGTGAACACCTGCAGAGACAGGACGAGGACCAGAATGGAAGCAGCCACTCCCCGTGGAGGTGGAGGGACGTGGGGCTTTCCTGCACTCAGGCTACTCTCAGTTCCAGAAACTTCCATATCCTTCGCCTTGCTGGGCAGGATTTGAGGATTGGTTTAAGCCTCATTTATTCTCCAGATTTCTTTTGAGGCCCTTTCTATTCCAGACAGACAGCCAGACAAACACACTCTCACACACATATCCTCTTTCTCTCTCAAACTCTCTGCTCCAACTCATCTGATTCACATACAGGGCCTTCTATGACTGTCTCCTTGTAATAATTCCCTCCTGGTGAGATCAGTGGAAGTAACACACAGATGGACCCATTGAGAGAAGTCCCTGCGTATTCACTTTTCTGTCAACCCCAGTTATGAAGCAATTCAACAGCGAATGGTGGAAAGGATTGCATTGATGACTAGATACATAAATGAATGGATGGATAGATGGATATGTTAGAGCAATAACTGCTTTTTCCCCCCAGTATATTGTCAACGTGGATTATTCTTATGTTCCAACTATAGATTGTACAATTCAGACCAAACACTCTGCAGGGAAGAAATAATAGCAAAATAATAGGCAAAATAAAGTGCATACAGTCATTACTTACTGCAAGCAGTCTGGTGCGCAGCCTTAGACGTTCATAACACACAATAAGTCAAGCTCCTTAAGACATTTCCCTGTTTGGGGGAGGTTTCTGTGAGGGTTGGAGTGCAGAGAGTATAAATTTCAGAAATGAGACAAGAAAACACGAAACGCCGTGATTTTTAGTCCATTGTTTTGATAGCCGTTTTCCTCCGAACTCCAGCCCGTAGTTTATTGAGTGCGTTATAAATAGTGTCTGTGCAGCGGATGAATTAATGAATTGATAAAGAGCTGTCCTGTGCGACTCAGAGAACATATGTTTAACTTAAAAAAAAAACCTGTGTATGTATAACCTCAGAATTTAGTATTCCGGTCCATACTCACAAACGGATTTAAACAGGAATGGAGTGGATGCTTTGATGCCTCCTGCATAGGGCTTTCAGGAATGGTAGCAACACGGAACACAAGCTGACTTTCTTCTTTTTTTCTTGTAAAATATATTTTTATTGATTTCAGAGAGGAAAGGGGGGAGGGAGAAAGAGAGATACATCAACGATGGGAGAGAATCATTGACTGGCTGCCTCCTGCACGCCCCACACTGGGGATCCAGCCTGCAACCCAGCATGCATCCTGACCAGGAATCTAACCGTGACCTTCTGGTTCATAGGTTGACTCTCAACCACTGAGCCACGCTGACTGTGCTGAAGTTCACTTCCAAGTGGGCAACATTGTTTGGCCGCCATGTTGTGTAACTCCAGGGCGCGGCCACAAGCTATGTACACGGCCAAAGCTGTCTATGGTCCACGTGGGACTTGAAATGATGGCTCCTTTTCAGGGGACAGCCAACAGATCTGAGAGGAGTCATCTCCTTCCTGACACTTCTTTTAAACGCCATCTGTTTAAGCCCAAGTATTGCCATCTTTAGAAAAATATAGGACATGTCTCTCTCTTTCCCCTCCTCCCCCCAATATTTATTGATTTCAGAGAGAAGAAGGGAGAGGGAGAGAAAGACAGAAACATCAGTGATGAGAGAGAACCATTGATCGGCTGCCTCCTGCATGGTCCCTACTGGGGATGGAGCCTGCAACCCAGGCACGCGTCTTGTCTAGGAATCAAACCGTGACCTGGTCCATAAATTGATGCTCAACCACAGAGCACACCAGCCGGGCTAGGGCATTGCTCTCATCCAGTCAGAGGCGGTTTGTTGAAGAGCTTCCAAAGAGGAAAAATCCCGCCTCCGATAAAATAACGCGCGTTGACGCGTTTTTATGGAGACTCTTTTCTGGTGAAAAGTCTGTTTTTCTCTCTTGAGGATGACTCACCTCCGGGAATGGCTTCCCTCGGATTCAAGCGCAGCTCTGTGTTCGCAGTTCACGGAGCAAAGATGTCCGAGCATCTCCCCCTGCTCCCCCTATAAGATCGGCTATTTTCTAGGCCCTGGGTGGTGGTGGGGAGAGAGTTCTCCTCTGGTCTCCTGCATTTCTGCCCATTTTGCAAATACAGTGGTACCTCGAGATACGAGTGCCCTAACATACGAGATTTTTGAGATACGAGCCGTCAAGCGAGTGATTTTTGCTTTGAAATACAAAGGAGTCATCGTGCGGATCGGCCTGCTGCACACAACCCACCAGTTTACCGCGACTCGAGCCTCTCATAGTTGCCCACGCCTCAAGGTTACGGAACGAATTAAACTTGTATCTTGAGGTACCGCTGTAGAGATACTGAGACTTTTGTTCCTGACAAATATTTCAAGATTGTTTGTAGAGCAAACGGCCGTGGAAAATAGAAGCAAGGATAGGTGTGCTTATTGCTCATTATCAGAGAATTAGGTTTCCTAAGTGCAGGCATTCTCTCTCGTTACACGAACCAACGAGTATTCGGGAGGCATATGGCCCTTCTGTGCATTACTCTTTGGGAGGCGGGACTCGAACATTCTGCTCCTCTGGCTACTCCTGTCGCCATGAGTAATGACATCATGGCGTCTTTTGTTTCAGATACAGAATCTGTGGATGACAGCCAGCCTGTTCCCTTCAAAATAGGACAACATCTCATGTCATTCCCACTGTGTGAACAGAGTAAGGTAAGATGCATTATTCCAAGCATTGTGATATAGAATTAGCCCGGCCGGCATAACTCAGTGGTTGAGCGTTGATCTATGAACCAGGAGGTCACGGTTTGGTTTCTGGTCAGGGTACATGCCTGCGTTGTGGGCTCAATCCCCATTGGGGAGATGTGCAGGACACAACCAATCAATGATTCTCTCTCATCATTGATGTTTCTATCTCTCCCTCTCCCTTCTGCTCTGAAATGCATTAAAACATATTAAAAATTTAAAAAAGAACGGATGAAAGCATTGGTTTTAACAAATACTTGTCACATAGATTAGCTAACTCTTTCCTAATGACTTAGTTGTGGTACGGTAAGTTTAGAATAGTACTAAGAAGAAGTGTTTCATTAGGATATAGCATGCACATTTATTCAGTGTTAATGCAAGGATAAAATTATATTTGCATAACGTATTGCATGCTCTTGACAGCCAGTGCACTGTATGCTTTGTCCAAAATTTGCCGCTTTTCTAAACCTAACATTTTTATCTTGAGAGAAAAGTTAATTTTAAGTTAAAAGAATTGTATCGTTAACATTTTTTTAGGTATTTTCTACCATAAAGATCCTCAATTATTTTCTCATATTTCATGTCCCCAAGAAATGTTTCTGAGATACTCATACTTAGCAAAAATATATGTTTGTTCACATTCCAATACGATTATAGTTAAAAAAAAACTGGTGTGGCTTAATTACTATATTTTAAATTCACGGTTCATCATAATTGTTAATACGTTTGGTAAGACTCTCTTAAAATCTTTATGAAGCCTAATTTAAAAAACAGTTTTAATGAACTATAATACAGTTTCATAATTTAGGCATTTCATAAAATAAACATTTTCATTAAGTACTCACACAGGGATTTAAATACCTTTTAATTTCCTACTGTAGATTTAATACAAGTAATTCACATAATAGTGTTCTTATTGTATTTAGGTTTTGGAATTACGTGAAAAGTGAAAATTCAGTGACATAATAGCGTTCTTTTTCATTACACAAATTTAGTAGTTTTTAAAAATAGTGTCTGATAATTATAATGTTAATAGTGATAATAAATATATTAGAAATTAGGGACATGAATATTTCATAGTGTGTTTATTTTTAACACGATCTTTCATGGATTAAGTTGGGTGGTTTATTAGGGACTAGCAATATCCGTGCAGAAATCAACGCTTACTTTCAAGAACTAACATGCTTGCCTGGCTGGTGTGGCTCAGTGGGTTGGGTGTCATCCCATGGACCGAGAGGTTCTGGGTTCAATTCCTAGTTAGGGCACATGCCTAGGTTTCAGGCTTGATCCCAATAAGGAGCTGATCAATAATTCCCTCTCATATTATGTTTCCCTCTCTCTCTTCCTCTCTATTTAAAAATCAATAAAACATTAAAAAAAAGAATCAGCACACTTTATTGTATAGACTGTTCTTTCTTCCCTCTTAATTCCCCTTTGGTTTCTGTGTTTTCCCTACTTCTGTTTCTATAGTTATCTTATTTTCTCCTCCTCCTCTCCCCCCTCTACCTCTCCCTCCGCCTTTTATCTCTTCCTTTCCTCTTCCTCCTTCCCTTTCACCCTCCCCTCTCATTCCCCTCTCCTCCTCCTCCCCTTCCCATTCTTTCTCCCCTCCCCCTCCTCATTCCCCCTTCCATCCCCCCTCCCATTATCCTTCTCCTTTCCCCTCCTCTTCCCCTTCCCTTTCCCCTTCTCCTTCTTTTCATGCTTAGAGGGGTGGGTTATGGGACCATTAGACAGGTGAGCAGGTGGAGTGGGAGAAGGAAGAATCTGGAGTGTTTCCCCCTCTCTCTGTCTTGGGTGGTCTCTAATAGGGACTGTTCTCTCCCTGCCTTCAAACACAGCTCTCCTGTGGGTCCCAGCCTCAGTGGGTCAGCCTTCACCATAGTGTTCGGGTCTCACCAGACACTTGGGGCTTTTGATATTGTTAACACACCCTCTTTTTGATGTGCCTCTAACCCTAAAAGCACCAGTGTCTGTTTCATCTCCATTCTTTGCTTTTACGCTCACCCATCACTTTTATAACATGCACGAAATTCGTGCACGGGGCTCGGCCCTCACAGCCCTGGCTTCGTCCAGAAGGTTGTCCGGAAGGAAGTCTGGAAGGTTGTTCGGCTGTCTGATCTAATGAGCATATTATGCTTTTATTATTATAGATTCTCTTTCCTAAATTTTCTCTTTTTGACATACCCAAAACAGTTTTTCTTTTCCCTATTGGACCCTAACACGTCTCTTGAAGTGATAATATTGTTTTCTGTGTGCATACTAGTCAGACTTTCTTCATTTTCTTTTACTTCTTTCTTCTAGCTTTTTCTCTTTCTCTTTTATTTATTCCAGTGGTTCTCAACCTTCCTAATGCCACGACCTTTTAATACAGTTCCTCATGTTGCGGTGACCCCCAACCATAACATTATTTTCATTGCTACTTCATCACTGTAGTTTTGCTACTGTTATGAATCATAATGTAAATACCTGTGTTTTCCGATGGTCTTAGGCTCTACAGCAGCATTCTCAACCTGTGGATCATGGCCCACAGGTTGAGAACCACTAGCAGGGTCACCTAAGACCATCGGAAAACACAGATATTTACATTATGATTCTAACAGGAGCAAAATTGCAGTGATGGAATAGCATTGAAAATAATTTTATGGTTGGGGGGTCACCACAATATCAGGAACTATATTAAAGGGTCGCAGCATTAGAACGGTTGACAACCACTGATTTATTCCATAACTGGCATTGACTTTTCACAGATAGAATAGACGAGGGGTCGGCAAACTGCGGCTCTTGAGCCACATGCGGCTGGAGTGCCATGGTTTGCCGCTCTGTTGACTAATGAGTTTGCCGACCACTGGGACAGGGGCTTGATCACAAGGAACAACAACAGCCTGTAATTATTGGAATCGAGAGTCTAGGTCAGTGGTCGGCAAACTCATTAGTCAACAGAGTGGCAAACCATGACTCGCGAGCCGCAGTTTGCTGACCACTGGTAGACTATGATTTTATCCACACAACACAGCAATATGTAAAACACAGTCAACTGCATTTCTTATTAAGCATCTTGTGTCTCACAGTATAAAAGAAAGGAGTAATGGCTTTTAAAAAAACAGTTAATCAAAGCTGTACCTTTGTGTACATACCGTATGTCTGGGCATATAAGATGATTCCCAACTTTTCCAGTTAAAATACAGAGTTTGGGATATACTCACCCTCTAAGACGGCACCTGGCATATAAGATGACCCTGACTTTTGAGAGGATTTTCCTGGGTTAAAAAATCATCTTATACGCCAGAAAATACAGTATGTGTTTGTATACTTACTATCTGGCTATCTGTCTAGTTCCCTTATTAATAATTTTAGCAATAAGTATTTTATATTTGTATTTGAATCATAGTTTTAACTTTTAAAACTTGAAGCTGGGATGATAAATTGATGCCTCTCTCTTTTCTTATTTGATCATCTGCTCTTTAATGATTTCTATACAACATGGTGTTGGATAATGAAGAGTGGATTTGCCTCTCTTGCTAATCTTAAACATTAGTCTAGACATTCTCCTAACAGAACTCTACTTAACGGCTGCTCTGAGTTATTATACTTCATCTTTTTTAAAAAAATATTTTTATTGATTTCAGAGAGGAAGGGAGAGAGGGAGTGAGATAGAAACATCAATGATGAGAGAGAATCATTAATAGGCTGCCTCCTGCATGCCCCCTACTGGGCATTGAGGCCACAATCCAGGCATGTGCCCTTGACCAGGAATCCAACCATTACTTCCTGGTTCATAGGTCAATGCTCAATCACTGAGTTACACCAGCTGGGCCAAAGTCTTTTTCTTATCTTTGCATAATTTTTAAATTTCCTCTTTAAGTAGAGACTAAGTTAAGGTTAGAACCTTCAGAATAAATGTTGGAAAGTATATAGTGCTTCCCTGACATTTCACAGTGAGTTTGTATTTTTTCTTCCTTTTAAAAAAATTTGCAAGTGTACAGGGAATATTCCATTTGCATGTATTTAAATGTTTATTTTTGGTGACGAAGGAGAGACCAAATTTTGTCTATCAAATGAACTGCTGTAGAGACATAAAAATGTCATGTTGTTTTTTTCCTTCATTTTTTAATGTTCAAATAATCTGCAAAATAGACACATCAACAAAGATAAATAAATCTGTGCAAAAACATGGAAAGGCAGGAGATCTGTTGAATCCCTATAGCTTCTCATATTGACAGGAAATTATTCACACTTATCACAGGACATTTATATACAGAAAAAACCGTTTTGGGAACTTCTCTAAATAAATGTAATTTACAATTTCTTTGAATTTAGTCAACAAGTTTCAGCGCTGAGTGAGTGAATGGACGCTTAACTTCATTCTTACTGGAGTGCACTGTGTTGCAATAATTTGTATTTTATGGAACAATCACTGCTATGCAGTCTATCACTTAGGGACTTATCCATGCTTCTTATTTCTTCCTTTTCCTTATATTCTTACTAATCTAAGAAAATCAGTCTTCTCCATCCTCAAGGCCCTTCCATATATGCCTATATGATTCTGTTGAATTAAACCAAATGGTATATTTTGACAAAGTTTGATCAATGATATTGTTGTTGGTGGTGTGTATCTGAGTGTGTGTGTTACTGAATTTTTAAAAAAATTACTCTGAGAGTCATAGCAGTTTAGATAACCACCACATTATTATTTAGCAGGTCCTGATAAAAAAGAAATAGTTGAAAACACTCAAGGTGTTTGGTTCAGATTTGTGTTTTGTAGAAGTGAGTTTTTTTTAATAATGCAAAGAGTATTTAAAATCATATTTATGATGCTAAACAGCTTCGCACTCAGCAACACGAAGATATATAGCGTCTTGAATTTATAATGTTGTAAGACTATCCACTCATGCTTTAAGAGTGTTTTATATCTCTACAAACTCCCTTTGAACTCTCCCAGTAGAAAAATTTTAAGTATCCGATAAGAGGAATAAATTCTAAACAAATGACTGAGAATTTCAGGCTTCGTAGCTAAAGCGTTATTTTCCCATCGGAGACAGACATATTTCCTAAACCCTAAAAACTCACATGGTGCTTGGACAGGGAAACCATTTTTGCCTTGAAATGTAGTGATTGCGTGGATCTGTTCCATCCTTTGCTTTCCCCCTTAATTATCACCTGATCATCACTGTGTCCTTTATCTTCCTTACAAGAAAGGAAGCCATTTCTTATTACTTCCGACCTGTTTGCTAGTGACCAGTTTCCTGTAAATCTCTGACTTTAGGAACCGCGGAAAAGAATCCTTGGCCATGAGGCTGTAGATTAACTTCTGAGCCTCATCAAAACACTTCACAGTCGGGTCTGCAATATTCTTCGAGATGAGGTCCCGGGTACTGAAGTCGATGTTAATCTGTGGAAATAAGGTTGCAGAGCGCGAGATTAGCTTAATCAAAGAACACACAATTTATACAGATGGCACATACACGTGCTATTTGAGTTTTTTGTTTTTTTTTTCCTAAACGACAAAGCGAATCTGATGCAAAACAGCAGAAAGGTCACGAGCTCATTTTCAGATGCAAACACACGTTGGTGCATTGTTTCTGGGTTGGGAGGTTTGGCCTTGACAGAGAGCACAGCTAAAGTCTTACTTTGAGATTAAAAAAAATAGCAGAGTGAAAAGGCAACCAAAGTATTTTATGATTTTAAATTGCTTTTCCCCACCCATACTTTATTCTCCCAACTCCTCGTCCCGCCAGTGTTTTGATCTTAATACCTAAAATGAACTTTCTAGAGGTGGACAATAGCTAAGATTTACTAGGATGGCTTCCACTAACCCATTCCTATTACTTTTCTTTCTGTATTCCCCCCACCAATGAGCCAAATTACACCCCTACTTCTACACTGATCCCATGCCACCTATAGGTTTCCCCCCTCTATTTAAAAAATATATTTTATTGATCTTTTTACAGGGATGAAGAGAGAGGGATGGAGAGTCAGAAACATTGATGAGAGAGAAACATTGATCAGCCACCTCCTGCACACCTACTGGTGACGTGCCTGCAACCAAGGTAAATGCCCTTGACCGGAATTGACCTGGGACCCTTCAGTCCTCAGGTCGACGCTCTATCCGCTGAGCCAAACCGGTCAGCCCCCACCTCCCCTTTTATAGCTTCTCCAAGGACTTTGTGTTGCTTAGATTATATTTGCATTTTCTGCATCCCTCACTATGCCTTGAACAGGGTAAGGACTCCATAAATATATGTTGCATAAATAAAGTGAGAAAATGTTACTGTGTTCGCACAAAATCATGTTTACATCTTGAAGAGAACCAGTTCATTTTAGTGTAGTGCTGATAATAAATATTATATACAGAAATAATTCTGACTTAGCCGTTGCATTTTCTGATCTGCTTGTTTGTCTACCGAGGATCTGCCCGCGTCAGCTGTGGCGAGCTGAGTGCTGCTCAGAGATACTCCTCCCAGGAGACTCGCTGGTCTTAGGAAGATGGGTCTTAGCAACGCAGCTTAATGTCAGAGGCAAAGCTCACACCCACGTGTTTGTTTAAATGTCATTACTTATATCCAAGTTCAAGCTTGAAACGTGGGAATTATACTTTTGACACCCCTTTTATTTCTCTGCTTTCCTATCATATAAATAACAACACTTACACATTACATGTATAGACAGGGTGTCCCCCAAAACATGTATACACACTTTTAACAGCTGACAGCACAATGGATGTTTCTTCCTTTTCAGGTACAACCCATTGGGATGAATGATATCAGCATTAGGCATACATTTTGGGGGGACACCCTGTATATTTTTCCTCATTCGTCTTTTACTTTGTAATTTCCCAACGGTCATTTTTCATTCTCCCTCCTATCTCTCTAGTTTAGTTGTTGCTTTTAAAATCCTGAATCTATTCCCAAACCAAGGAATTGGCCTCGTCCTTGGTACTTCTTCTCATAATGTCTTTCCCTTCTGAATACTCGAAGATAGCATGACTACATCAGTTTCACCAGAATGTCATTTCCAGCGGATGAGTAGTCAGCTGAAAACCTGTTGTCTTTTTCTGACATAAAATTTAAACTTGGTGCCCTGGATCCTGGCCTTCCTCACACCTGAGCTCTCCCTGAATTGTCTCCTACTGGTCCCGGTGGGAGCGCTGGTCGAATTTTCCAGAGCAAATCTGACAACTAACGCTCTCCTTTATGCTGTGTCATCATCTTGCTTAAACAGATTTGGGTACAAAGGCGTTTGTGAATGTTAAGCGTTCAATCCGATTATCAGAGTAATAGGATTTGTTAATTCTCTGCTGTCTCCAACTTCTGCTCCGAGTCTTCTGGACTTTTTTTTTTTTTTCTGGTGGCTCTCTCTTCTCCTGGGGCTTCCATGTGGTATAATAGCTTGGTGTGGACACAAGGAATAAAAATTAGGAAATCGTGCTAGAAGTTCATGGGGGCAGTGATGGTAATCTACGCTGTTTAATGTCACAGGAAATGAAGGAAAATGCATAGATTTCATAGGTACAGTGGTACCTTGAGATACGAGTTTAATTCGTTCCAAAACCTTGAGGCGTGGGAAACTACGAGCGTGGTAAACTGGTGGGTCGTGTGCAGCCGGCCGATCTGCACAATTACTTATATCTCAAATGTTGCTCGTATTTCAAAGCAAAAATTGCTCGCTCAAGGGCTCATATCTCAAAAATCTCCTATGTTAGGGCACTCGTATCTCGAGGTACCACTGTACCTAAAACATAAATGGGTGGAACTTCTGATTACATAGTTATGATCTGGGACCAGGAACAAAAATCTTTAAGAGTGACTGGCTTTTAGAAGTATTCTGAAGAATGAGATGACAGACATTCTGATGGATTGGATATGGGGTATGAACAGAAGAGAAGAATCAGGTAGTACCAGGTATTTTGGGAGAGCGATGAGAAAAATGGTGTTGCCTTTGACGGAGATGGAGAGACTCAGGTGGAAGCCAGCTTGAGCAGGAAACCAGGACTCAGATGTGGATGTGTGAACGCTGAGATGCCCCTGACAGCCAGGGTCTGGTAGAGATCCTGAGAGAGCCACTGCCCGCAGAGAACGAATGAGAAACGCCTCCCTCACTGGGTGCTGGGTTAGGAGTGGAAACAGCACAAGCAATCGTTGGGACGGAGAGGAGGAAATGAAATGCCAGAAGCCAGCTGGAGACAGTACTCAACGACCAGAAGGATCGATTTTGCAAAATGCTCCTGAGAAGTCCATTTAAGTGAAATTTGAGGATAGGTTACCAAAAGTGCGCTATTCTCCTTCACTTCTCTGAAATCTCCGTCTCAGGAAAAACATCAGTCCTAATATATATATTTTCCCTCATAAATTCCTTTAATAGAATCACTCCTGGGAGGCATGTCTGCAGACTTCACCCCTAACTTTCCACTCATCTCAAATACGGTTTTTGGTTGGATTCTACCAGAAGATACTTGGGTACATTTCTGTCTCAGAGACAGCCAGACACCAGTGGTGCTGAGCTTGGAATAAAGTGACGGTGGGAGGGACCTTATTCTGGGGTGACCTTTAGAGGAACTTCTGAGTCATTGAAAGTTACCTAGAAGCTTAGATTTTGTTAAGTATCTCAAACTAGTAGGTTTGGCCCTTTTATCAAGTGATGAAATAAACAGAGTTCCTTCAACATTATTTACTGATATGAGGAAGTCACTTGCATTTTTTTTTTTTTTGCATGGGTTCTCTTCAGTTCAAGGACTCTGAGGGGTATGATATTTTAATTCCTAATTTTTCAGAAGGTCACAGATTATCTTTGAAATTAAAACCACTGCACTGCCAACCTCAGAAAACAAGACAATTCTTATGGGATGGCAGCCTTGATGCCATTACAACCATTTAGAGCAGCGGTTCTCAACCTGTGGGTCGAGACCCCTTCGGGGGTCGAAGGACCCTTTCACAGGGGTCGCCTAAGACCATCAGAAAATGCAGATATTTACATCACGATGCATAACAGTAGCAAAATTTCATGGTTGGGGGTTACCACCACATGAGGAACTGTATGCAAGGGTGGAGGCCTTAGGAAGATTGAGAACAACTGATTTAAAGGCTTCTAAATCCTGTCAGTTTTGAAAAGGCCTCAATACAGCTGACATCAGAATGCTGTCCCTGGTAACTATTGAAAAACTATAATAATCCTATATAACAAAGAGGAATATGCTAATTAACCCTCATGCCATCGCAAAGATGGAGGCGCCCACAGCCAATAAGGAAGGGATATGCTAATTGACTGCCACACCCTCAAAGATGGTGGCACCCACAGCCACAAGATGGCAGCGCCCAGTCCCCTCAGTGCCGTGGCAGCAGCAGAGGGTGTGATGGGGCATCACTGTCCCCTGATCGCCAGGGCACCTCCTGCCCCTGCAGGCCAGGCTGAAGAACCCCGCTCCAGGTCATGAATTTCCATGCACCAGGCCTCTAGTAAAAGCTAGTTTGACCGAATTGCCAAATGCGTTTCCAGATGACCCTACCAAAGAAGCCGGGGCTGCAAGGTCCATGGCTGTGAGGGCCAAGCCCCTTGCATGAATTTCGTGCACCGGGCCTCTAGTTTTATTATAAAGATCCGGGACATTTTCATTGCTCATGTGATCCAGGCCCAAGCCCCATTGTCTACGCCAGCACTTTTAAATTCCTTGGGCTGTCAGCACATTATCGTTGCAGGAAGAGTACATTTCTCAGTGTCCCTTTGGCTTTCCTCTGACCCTGAACTGTGCTTGCTATATTTTCACATGATTTGAATAAAAGGTTGTCAGTGGTGCTCTCGCATGCAAATGAGACGGCCTTCCTCATTTAGACCGTAAGTGAATCAGGAGATTCATTATGCAGAGGTGTGTGCCTGTGAGTGTAAAAGATCCCCCTACCATGGGGCGGGCAGCCTGTTAGCGAGCCCTCCCTCACCGTGGCGCTTAAAGACCCCTCTTCAAATTAAAGCCGCCCATACTCTTGCTTTGGGTGACATAACTCTATGTAACCGCCACTAACACCTCTAGTCTGACTTCATTTTGGCATCATTAGAGGCGAACGCGCTTCCTGAATGATTTTCTCAAGGGTGGCTCTTAAAGTTGAGAGTGCAAGGCTTTGTCACATCTGGAAGAATTCCATCCACGCCCAGGACCGCATTCCTCTCTCGTGATTGGTTTTAGAGACAGAAATGCATGATGCACAGCACTAACGCCTTCACTTGGGCAAGAGAAACGAAAGAAACCATCATATATGCAGTTATAACGCAGAACACCAGAATGTATATGGACAGCTACAAATCCTAACACAATCCCTATTAGCTAGATGGATTCATGAAAAAGAACAAATCTGGATTTCCAAGCAATATCACTATACATAGAAAATCTTTAGAGTTGATTTCAAAGTCTTTTAGAGGATGATGCACTAATCAAGTTGAATCTTACATATTATATTTTACATTTTTTAGAAATTTTTATTGATTCTTTACATGGTGATTGGAAAATGGATGGTGAAATAGACCCACAAGAGGTGAATTTATTTTTTTCTCTCCTACAAATTCTTTTTTTTTTTTTTTCCTCCTGCTTCAGTGGTTCATATTTCCGGAATGTCCTACTGGGCCAATATGTGCCGCTGTAATTAAGGTCCGTGTAAAACTTGAACTATGGCAAGTTGATGCCCTAGATTTTGTGAAAGTGTTTGCGTTTCATCTATTCTGTCTTTTTGTCCCCCTGTGAGTGTAAAAGGCCCCCCCTTTTTAAACCGCGAGTCCTAATTTTAGATCAGAAAATATGGTAACTGTTGCTTAGAAGGATGTGGTATTGCCCCTTCGGGAAGATGACTTGTACTAGGAAGTTAATGTAACTTCCTGTTTGCTATGGATCCATCAAAATATATCCAGTGAGGAATCAAAGCAGTTTTAAAATAGAAGTTGCTTAAACGTTAAAGTTAAACACTAGAGCAGTGGTTCTCAATCTTTCTAATGCCGCGACCCTTTAATACAGTTCCTCATGTTGTGGTGACTCCCAACCATACTTCATAACTGTAATTTGGCTATTGTTATGAATTACAATGTAAATACCTGTGTTTTCCGCTGGTCTTAGGCAACCTCTGTGAAAGTGTCCTTCGACCCCCAAAGGGGTCGCGACCCACAGGTTGAGAACCACTGCACTAGAGGGTTATGTGGAGGTGATCATTGTTTTAGTGCTGGAAATTAAATCAAATGAAAATCTTTTGGGGGGCTATTATCAAAGTCATTCCAGATTTCTCTCTCAGGCTTCCCCCCTATTTTTCTGACCCTAAAGTGGGACAGGTGGGTCCTGATCCTTTGAGACAGTGCCTCCCACCTTTGCCTCATTTTCACCATCTAAGAAATACAGGCCAGCAAACCCTTCTTTTCCGGAAAGGAAGACATGATTATCTGCCATAGTGGGGACTTCCAAAGCATGAAACAGGAAGGATTTCTGCTGTTGATTAATTGTTTATTTCCCCATATATTGTTTCCTTATTTTTTAAAAAATATTTTTATTGATTTCAGAGAGGAAGGGAGAGAGAGATAGAAATATCAATGATGAGAAAGAATCATTGATTGGCTGCCTCCTGCATCTCCCTGTGAGGATCAAGCCTGCAACCTGGGCATGTGCCCTGACCGGGAATCGAACCTGTGATCTCTTGATTCATAGGCCGACACTCAGCAGCGGAGCCCCACCGGCCAGACCCCTTATGCTATTATTAATTAATTTTTTCCCCCAAAATTCTATTCCACATTGACTTCCCTCATTTCGAAAAGGAAAGACAAGGCGAACTCGAGATCCAAGAGCACATGTCAGTGGGTTTCTGCAGGGTTAGCTCCAGAAATCCCTCTGAGAGAGCAGGTACTGTTTCCCCAGAGCCTGTGCTAAGGAATCAGACACAGAGCTGAGAAATACTTGCTGGGTCCGTGAAGGAGGGAGGGTCTTTCTCGGAAACATCTACAGAAGTTTACGGACTCTATTTCAGTGGTTCTCAACCTGTGGGTTGCGACCCCTTTGGGGGTCGAACGACATTTTCACAGGGGTCGCCTAGGACCATCGGAAAACACAGGTATTTACATTATAATTCATAACAATAGCAAAATTACAGTTATGAAGTATGGTTGGGGGTCACCACAACATGAGAAACTGTATTAAAGGGTCGCGGGATTAGAAAGGTTGAGAACCGCTGTTCTATTTGGATAGTGAGCGGCAATTTGATTTCCCTTTAGCTGGAGTCAGTGCCTTTTAATTGCAAGCAGGTTTGCTGGAAGATGCACATTCCAGAAGCTGGAATCGTCCACTCACCTCTTTGGGGGCATCAGCCTCAATGAATTCGGAATAAATCAGCTTGGCTTTGGAAGCAATCTTTTCGGCACTTTCCGTCTTCTTGAAGTCTTCACAGGCAAGCCAGAACTCAACGTTTTCTTCACTAAATTCTGACTTGAGAAATGTTCGAAAAGCCTCTAGACCAGCTATAAGATATGTGAGAAAAATTCTGTATGCCATATAACTCAACAACATGCCCCAAGTAAGTGTGTTATACAGGGTGAGCACTCATGGAGTCTTCAGAGGCAAATATGTATCATTCCTCTAAATATAGCAGTTATATGTGTGAGCATTTAACTTCAAAAACCTTACTTGGATCAGACATCATAAATATATTTTATCTGTCGTTCTACAATTAGCTTCATTAACCAAGAAAACCTGTACTTTTTCTCTTTAGATCTGAGGAATCCAGGAATTATATTTAGGGGAAAGTCTTAAGGTCAGCTACTTCATAGAAAAACCCAGAAACTGCTTTTTAGACCCATTGCACTGAGCTCAGACCAAGTTAATGAGGTTTCTAATTTAGAGCCAGAATTTCTTTAAAAAAAAAAAAATCTTTATTTCAGAGAGGAAGGGAGAGCGGGAGAGAGAACCATCAATGATGAGAAGGAATCATTGATCAGCTGCCTCTTGCACGCCCTCTACTGGGGATGTGCCTGCAACCTGGGCATATGCCCTGACGAGAAATCAAACCGTGAACTGGTTCATCGGTCCATGCTCAACCACTGAGCCACACAGGCCAGGCATAGAGTAAGAATTTCTTGGTGGTTCTGAGTTATTGGAGAAACACAGTTTGATGCTGGGAGATTACCTAATGTTGGTTTGGCTTATTGCAGTGAAGAAAGAGGGGCTGGCGATTATTAGTTTGGGGTGAATATATTGGCCGACTCTCATCCCTAACTAAAAAAAGCACCTGGCAAGATATTTGGTGTGAATGCTTCTCCCTTTAATAGGTGGAGTGAAATAGACTTAACTATTTTTTTTTAATTTTTGCAATAGAGGTGAAATGAAAAGTTACTGCAAAAGGTTATCGGGTGCCAATTAAAATTCTCTGTAGAAATATTGGAGACTCTGAATGTCATTAATATGTGAGTGCTGTAAAAAGTTCAATGACCTGCATGCTTCCTGAATTAAAAATCCACCCAGAAAGCTCCGATCACACAAATTCAGGTTTTAAAAATTCTCTTAGTAGCCCTTAAAGAAAATTTACTAGGAGGTCGGTCCAAACAATGTGAGTTTGAGAGTTCTACGCAGAATTTATGATAAGATGTATCATGTGCTGAGGATAAAGTGTGCTTTTCAGAATACTACAAGAATATTGTAGGTTCATGAAGGCACCTGAAAGCTTTTCCCCAATGAAGATGAACACTATCTAACTGCGTCCTAGAGAGACAGATAGTTAGAGATCAAGAAGCAATTATTCTCCCATCGCGAGATTTCAGCGAAAGAGCATTCTGGACTAACAACTGTGATCGTTCAGGCACCCAGTGCAGCAGGATGTACAGCCCAAAGCGGAGCTAGTGATGGCTGTCATGGACACACTATTTATGGAACTATTTTTCTATTCTGTGTATACAATTTTGATGTCCAAAAGATGTCAAGTGAATTTGGAATAATAAGCTGCATACAATTAAAATCTGATGATCTGCCGAAACCGGTTTGGCTCAGTGGATAGAGCGTTGGCCTGTGGACTCAAGGGTCCCAGGTTCGATTCCGGTCAAGGGCATGTATCCTGGTTGCAGGCACATCCCCAGTGGGGGGCATGCAGGAGGTGGCTGGTCAATGTCTCTCTCTCATCGATATTTCTTACTCTCTATCCCTCTCCCTTCCTCTCTGTAAAATATCAATAAAATATATTTAAAAAATGAATAATAAAATCAGATGATCTTCAGGCAGGCTCTGTAGGATGGAATGGCTGTTGGTTAGATCCAGCCAGGCTGATGAAAGAAAGACATCAGTCATCATTGGAGAAACCTACCGTATTTTCCGGTGTATAAGACGACTTTTTAACCCAGGAAAATCTTCTCAAAAGTCAGGAGTCGTCCTTTTTTTGGTCTAGTGTTCCTTGTATGAATATATCACAACTTATTTTAATATCCTATAGGGGGCTATATCCCAGACTCTGTATTTTAACTGGGAAAGTTGGGGGTTGTCTTATACACCCAGTCGCCTTAAACACCAGAAAATACGGTACTCTAATGCCTATGCCAGGTTATGGGAGGCATCTCCTCATGTCAACACAACAGTTTGGTAATCTGGTGAGCCAGCTGATTGTCAAGAGCGTTGAAGGCATGTGAGCTCTTTCTCGGTGGTATAAAATACAAGAACCAAACAGCTGTTTGGATGAATCTGGGCAGGAGATGTGCCTACTCCAGCATCTGCTCTGTTCTCTGAGCCTCAGGGCTGTGCTCTGTGGGACAGTCACCTCCCCCTCTCTGAGCTGCAAAGTCACCGCAGACTGAGAAACTCCCTGCTTTGAGCTAAGCCAACCTGTCCCACTGGGTCTTCATTTAACGCAACCAAGCCATTCAAAACTCTCAAAAATGCAATTCTGGCCAAAACCAGTTTGGCTCAGTGCATAGAGCATCAGCCTGTGGACTGAAGGGTTCCAGGTTCCATTCTGGTCAAGGGCATGTACATTGGTTTCAGGCACATTCCCAGTAGGGGGTGTGCAGGAGGTGGCTGATCGATGTCTCTCTCTCATTGATGTTTCTAACTTTCTATCCCTCTCCCTTTCTCTCTGTGAAAAATCAATACAAATATTTTTTAAAAAAATGCAATTCTGTGTTCTTGAGGTGTTCCCTATCTGACCTTAGTTGAATTATAGGATGAATGTGAATAATTTTATGTATGTGCTTTAGGAATGAGTTATTTAAGAGTGATAAGATCAGAATACAGTTTCATCTAATTCAGTCTTACTCTATATATGAATGAACAGCTATAGAGAATTTATTCGGCTTCGTCATGTGTTAAACTTTTCCAATATTCTGACATTGACTTTATGGATTTAAAATGGAAATGCCATTTGATTAGTTCAAACAATTCAATATTTAAAATTTTCTCTGTATGTCTCTGTAGTAATTTCCCCCTCATTTGAGAGAGAATTGCCACAAAGCAGAATGACTTATCACAAGAAGTTCCAGCAACTTTCATCGGTGACTATATTGAGATTTCTGGGATATTTTATTTATAATTGGCCAAGATTATTGAGTCATCCTATCTCATATAAATACACATTAACACGTGTGTACATTAGCATGCACACATTCATTTAAATATTTTAACTGGAAAAGTTGGGGATTGTCTTATACGCCCAGTCGACTTAAGGTTTTGTATTTCCTAAAAACAAGAGAAGCTCAGTTGAGATAAATACTTTGTAAACTTTACTTTGGCCTAAAAGACATGAAAAACAAGTGCCTTCTCTAAGTTCTCAACTTTTCAATAGTTTGTATGTTTCTTTCAGCTTGTAAGAAAGATAGTCAGTATATGCATCACATGATAATGAGTCTTAAGGCAATGACAAAATTCTGCACTTGCTTTCTGTTTTAATGTTTGGAGTTTCAATAAGCATGTTTTATTTTTGGCCCATCCCACTTCCCCTTAGACTCCAGGCCAGTATGAATTTACGTAACTGTGGAGAATCTTTTCCTTTGACTATAGATCAAAGTCACACGATAGAACACGTCTATTGCTTTCAGGGTTTTGCAATGTGCTTTTCAGTGTTGTACCTGCAGGCCTATCCTGAGGTGGCTCTCACCTTGGTTGGTTAAAAGAGTGTCCATGTTTTCAGACCACGCCGCTGCCTCAGTCGTTGGTGACCTGTGGAAACAACATCTACCCTTGACAATAGCATTGTGATCTTTTTCTGCTGCAGCCTACGGTCACATCTGAGTTACGTGTGTTCGGTGAATGACCTCATTGAAATGACCTTGGTTTGCCCCATGGATCCGAGGGCGAAACATCAACCAGAATTATCCAGGGTGGGCTAGAGTAGGCTTACATTTATGCGTTTATATTCTTGTATAATTACAACGCATAAGCAGAGTAACCGTGTATTTGTGTGAGCTTTGCCGTGAAAATTGACTGTGGAGCTGGAGCCAAAATAACACTTAGTATTTCATGGGGTTTTGGCTGATTTCCTTTCTGTTTCCTTCATTAAGCGAGCCCCATCAAGGCCAGCAGTCCCCACATTTTGCGTCCAGAGAAGAGCCGGGCCAGATGGGAACGGCGTGAAAGCTACCAGTTACCCCGCTAATCGCGCCGGCCAGAACCAGTTGTACGGCATTAAAACACGGTGGCATCCAAAGACTTAGCTGTTCACACTCAATTAGCGGTGTGCCGGAGAACGGGAGATTCAAGCCAGGAGCCCGTGTGCCCGGGGAAGTGACAGCTGTCTCCTTAGCCAGCATTTCAGAGCCATCTTCAAATGAGTAAGTAAACATGGCGACAAGGAACAATCTCCGCCAGGATCATACATGTCTTTTGTCTCGAACTCAAACACTTAATATGTTTGCAAAGCTTTACCTAAAGGATGCTCAGTGGAACCTCTATAGACTTTAGCAAGGATAAAAACGAACCGAGTCGTTGGCATGTTTTAGAAACGGACAAGACATCAGTGGAGAAGAGAGAAAAATAAATCAGGAAGACAGGCAACAATTAGCATTTTTGTCATAAATGAAGGAAACGAGCGTTTCATTGGCACACCTTCTGAGATAGAAATAGCTTTAAAGGGCAACTCACTTCATTGGCATCTTCCGTCGCTCTGTCGGACTGTCACGGGTGATGCCACGTTTCACTCTTCCGATGGATCTCGAGGCTGAAGGTGGTAGGACAGCAGGGATGTCACAGTTACTAAGCAGATACCTGTCCCCTGGGTCACCATTGGCATTCTTCCAATCATGCCTCAGGTTTTTCATTTTGTGGTTACTTTCCTCTGGTCAAAACACTTAAACTGCTAAGTCACAAATAACTCTCTGAACCAAGGCGACATCGCCACCGGTCTGTGGTGTGGCTGAAATAAATTCCACGTGAAAGTTTGGTTCCTAAAGCTCATAGACATGCATTTGCAACCCAACTATTGTTCACACGAGGTGAAATCAACTCTGAAAAAGAAATGTATAAAGTTCAATATTTACCTTCCAGTCTTTCAGCTACCAAAAGATTATTTGGCTGAAACTGGTCTGGCTCAGTGGATAGAGCATCAGCCTGTGGACTGAAAGGTCCCAGGTTCAATTCCAGTCAGGGGCATGTACCGTGGTTGCGGGCACATCTCTAATGAGGGGCGTGCGGGAGGTAGCTGATCAATGTTTCTCTCTCATTGATGTTTCTAACTCTCTGTCCCTCTTCCTTCCTCTCTGTAAAAAATCAATAAAATATATTAGAAAAAGATTATTTTATTTTTCTTGGTTCCTTGATTTTCAAAAGTCTAAGGAAGACTCTACTTTTAACAGTTATCTCACACAACTATATATGTCTAACTATTTTTACAATTTGATTATAGACTAAAATGCCACAGTGTAAGGCATTATGCTTTTTTATTTTTGAAATGTGTGTGCTTTTCACAGCTTAATCATGTATATTTTCCTATATTTTTTAACCCTGAATCTCATGGCATTTTATGCCTATATTTCTTTTTTTAATATATTTTATTGATTTTTCATAGAGAGGGAGGGAAAGGGATAGAAAGCCAGAAACATCCATCAGCTGCCTCCTGCACGCCCCCTAGTGGGGATGTGCCTGCAACCAATGTACATGCCCTTGACCTGAATAGAACCTGGGACCTTTCAGTCCACAGGCTGACGCTCTATCCACTGAGCCAAACCGGTTTTGGCCCAATATTTCTTTATGAAATGCTAATGTTTAAGATTAAATTGCTTGAGTATATTTATCAGCACCAAGGCCGCATATTGCCATGTTTATTCGTGCTCAAAGTTGTGTACGTATCACCCCACGCCGCATCAAGCTTGTATCCCAGCCGAACAGAGTTCTTGCAGAGTAAAATTCTCCTGGCGTGTATTTCTGAGCCTCAGTGCAAATCAAACGCTCCTGGGAGAGGGATGAATTTCAGGGCGGAAGGGAGAAGGAGCCAGGAGACAGCAGCGATCTCCGTCTCCCCTTCCTGAACGTGACCGCCGCATTTGGTGGGTCGGTAGGAAGGCCACGGGCACGGCTGCACGGGTCCTGAGCTAACGAGCCCGGTGGGAACGGAAGGGCTGACCTAAAAAGCCAGCGTGTCATTAAGAAAGGATCTCATCAATTAGCTCGGCCCATTTTGTGCATTCAAGCCCCATTAAGTAATGTTCTTATGATATACAAGAGCCGAATCGTTAAGTGGATTCAGACTTTGTTTTGCTGAGGGGGGATAATGAACTTCTAACTTGACAACATATGCATGAACATTGAGGAAAAAAACTGTTAAAAACTGTTAAAATGTAGAGACCCCTCCCACCGCCCATTAAAAAGATGCTAAGTCTGTAAGAAACAGGAGCCAGCAGAGGCTGATTTGACAGACACGCTTTAAACTAAAAAATGACATTTCTGGATTTCTGGTTTGCATTCAGGGCAGCATTCCGCATGACCCTTGACTGTTCATTTACTGGGCACGTCCCCTTCCTTACATGCTTTTAATTTTTCAGGGGAAGCTAAGAAGTGGATCCGGTGAATGAGAATGAAGGCTCCTGAGGCATGAGCGGTGAGTGAATGGCTCTTTATTGTGTCCAGTCATCCTGGCCAAAGAGGGCCATGTGTAGTGGTACCTCGAGATACGAGTTTAATTCGTTCCGTAACCTTGAGGCGTGGGAAACTATGAGACGCTTGAGTCGTGGTAAACTGGTGGGTCCTGTGCAGCCGGCCGACCCGCAAGATTGCTCCTATCTCAAATGTTACTCGTATTTCAAAGCAAAAATCGCTCACTTGAAGGCTCGTATCTCAAAAATCTCGTATGTTAGGGCACTCGTATCTCGAGGTACCACTGTATTGTTGAGACATCTCGACATCGCAATGCTTAGTTCCAGGGGTTGTAATGTCATTGGAACACAGCTCCTGCGAGTGTGATGGGCTGAGCATCTTACAAAGTGCTAGTTATTTATGTTTCCTTTATTCCTCTTCTCCTTGATTTACATTCATAGAACCATAGTTAAGATGTAGCGTGAGATGCTATTGGCCATACCATTAGCATCATGCAACCCATGGCGGTTTCACTGTAAGGATATGAGATTTATTCTCCGGCGTTTTGAGTTGTAGAATATGTAAGAGATCGCTATAGGTGGTATAGAAATACAAAAATTCAGTTGGATAACATGAAATGGGCAATTTTGGAAGTTGTGAGTAGAATGAGTTGGAAGAGTAAGAGAAGAAAGGCAGGGTGGGGAGAGGTAGAAGTACAGGTGGTGGTTGGAACAGGAGATGATGGGTTCGGACAGGGTCACGGCAGGGGATGCAAAAGTGCATGTTAGTCATGGGTGCCCGTGTGGAAGGGACAAGACAGAGCGGGTCACAGGACAGAGCTCAGACCGGCAACCTGCAGACAGTCTTCTTACCAGCACTCACAGTGACAACCAAAGAAGAGCTGGTTTGGAGAAGCGAGCAGGAAGAATCCAGTTTAGACATCCAGAAAGATGTTGACAAAGTGTGATCAGCTCCTGTCACACGCAGGTGACAGCACTTCACCGCTAAAGGTGGGAGAAGAAGAATTATGTAACATCGCACCTGGAGAGTCAGGGAAATGCTACGGGACGTATGCCAGTTAGAGAATGACAAATGCCATCTGACTTCACTTACAGGTGGAATTTAATGAGCAAAATAATTCAACAAACAAAGTAGAAACAGACTCAGATACAGAGAACAAACTGACAGCTGTCAGAGGGGAGGAGGCGGGGGCTGAATGAAAAGGGTAAAGGGATTAAGCAAACACACACACACACAACACCCACAACCAAACAAACAAAAAAACTCCCAAACTTAAAATATGGTCATTACCAGAGGGAACTGGGGTGGGGGAGGTGGAAGAAGGTAAAGGGGGGAGCACAGGGTGACGGAAGGAGACAGGATTTGGGGTGGTGAGTGCACAATACAATACACAGATGATGTATTATAGAATTGGACCCCTGAAACCTATATAATTTTACTAACCAATATCACCCCAATAGATTAAAAAAAGAGTTTAATTCTGGCGCTTGCATAATTTCATCTCAGTGAGAGTATAACACTTGGTGAAGTGCTAGACAATGTTTGTATATATATTTTTTTAATATATTTTATTGATTTTTTTACAGAGAGGAAGGGAGAGGGATAGAAAGTCAGAAACATTGATGAGAGAGAGAGACATCGATCAGCTGCCTCCTGCACGCCCCACACTGGAGATGTGCCAGCAACCAAGGCACGTGCCCCTGACTGGAATTGAACCTGGGACCTTTCAGTCCGCAGGCTGACGCTCTATCCACTGAGCCAAACCGGTTCCGGCCAATGTTTGTATTTTTGAAAGCATAGTGAATTGATTGCATGACACCCTAGTGAAAATGCCATCAATAATTTTTTGGGGAAAGAACAATGATAGTTAAAATAATTGGACACTTAAAATATGTTAGAAACTTCCTCCATAATATCTCCTTGGCCATGATTCTCTGAGAGAGACAATATTTTTATTCCCATTTTACATACGAGGAGACTAAGACTCAGAGAAGTGAAATGACTTGATTATGGCTGCATTGCTCAAAGAGGGTAGAGATGGAGCCAGGTTGAAAAGCAGGACTTGGGTGTTTTCTGTTTCTTTATATTTCAAATTTTTGACTTGATTCTTGCCTTTCTCTAGTCTGCTGTTAGGACTCTGTATAATATTTTTTATTTCAGTCAGTGTCTCTAGTTGGTCCTTTTTCATCTCCTCTTGGGACTCGCTAAATTTATGCATCATCTCTAGCATCTCTAGTTGGCTCTTTTGCATCTCTAGTTGGCTTCTTTGCATCTCCTCTTGGCTCTCGCTAAATTTATCCATCTTTTCTAGCATATTCTTGAAAAACCTTATAAGTGTGGTTTTGTATTTGAGTAGTTCAACCTGTGAGATTGAATTTCACCGAGGACATAGCGCAGAAAAAAATAGCGCCTAGAGCTAAGGGCATAACTACTTATTCAAGAAATATTTACATTCTTTAGGAGCTTTGATAGGCAGAAAACACTTAACATGAACTGGGGAAGAAGACAGCACGCTAGGTCAGAGGCAGACTAAGTTAGAGAGTGTCATGGATCTCCTTTAGGAATGCCGTTGATGGCATTTTGGCGGGTAGAAAAAATGATCAGGAGTGTCACGTGACTTAGAGAGGCTCCAGAGAAGGAGGGGAGGTCAGAGATTGTGTGACTGGCCAGCGTGGTCCCTGGGAGAAGGACAGGGCCAGCAGGAATGACAGCCCACAACCAAGTCTCGCGAGTATTCGTCCATATCATGTTCTCATTCAAATGAAAACAAGGAAGGATAATAATTATTATCGCTATTGTTGTTAGTTTTACAATTGTCTTTCTGGATTTATAGAACAGGCTCCTAAAAGCAGTTATGTGGGAGCCGAATCATTTACCATTTGTCTCTTTTTATAAATAGAAGGGAGGAGAAAATAATATTTTCCCCTTCTGCTCTGCCTCCAGTTACGAGACGTAATTTATAAAGCAGCGAGGCTGCGTGTTGGACGGCTTATGAATTATTTCTGAGAGCACTCTGAGGAAGAAGTTTGAGACGTTCTGAGCAACGGCAGCGCCACTGAGATGTGTCTAATCTCCCAAAGTGGCTGCTTGGGAAGAGAACGCTCGTCTCGCTGCTTAGATCTCGGAACGCTTGTTGACAAATCCGTCGCGTCGCTTGCTAGTCACATCTCAGGATTGTGTGTCCTAAGTGCTCTCTCTTTGTGTGACGTTCGCATCCCAAGTCACCAATAGTCAAAGAAACATCTGCCTCCGAGAAGTGAAACACTGAGAAGTTTAACAAGCCTTCTGATGCAGGCAAAAATGCGTTTTTTTATGCTTGAAAAGTTAAACATCGTTTTGCATATCAATGCATTCACATACCTAAATTAATTACAATTAATTTTGAATAGTAGGATAGAGATGAGAAAAGCTAAACGTATTATCCGGATAAAACCATCAGCTTCTCTCTGTCTCTCTTTTTCTCTTTTGTAAAGAATTTTTAAGGTCATGCTGTGATCTCATAGTCTTCACAGGTATTAATGGACTTAGTCTTTCTTTACTGTAACTGAGGAGCTTAACAACATAGAGACCAATAACCATTTCATTGACTTTTCTCCCCCACGTTTCAAATTTCTGTGTTGGCATCTGTACGCTCAGCCTCTATTTGATTTTTCTCCAGAATTAAACTTCCCTTTCTCCTTACTAGGTGATAAAGAGTTCACTAGATCATGCAAAAAAACATGGAAGGTAGGATAGCCACCATGGAGATAGTAATAAAGCTCAATAAAGTAACTTATAAAGGAATATTTCAATTGGAAAGTAGGTCATCTTTGGCTAAAATATTTTGTTTACTTTTTGTGGCCCAACAGAATATTCAAGACCTTTGATTTGGGAATAAATATCACTGTCTGGGTAGTAAAATTTTGACATATTAAAAAAAATGACTGAACATGGTAGCTTTTGAAATATGCACTAGAGAGAAGATGCTAAAATCCTGGTGTTTGAGATTAATATCTAATCTCTAGATGTAAAAGCCTAAGTGACCAAATGACCGAATGACCAGTCGACCAGTCGCTATGATGTGCACCACCACCAGGGGACAGATGATTAATGCACGGGATCAGGCTCCCTCCTGTCTGGATCGGGCCTGCAGGGATTGGGCCAAAACCAGCTACCCAGCATTCCCTAGAGGGGCCCCAGATTGTGAGAGGGTGCAGGCCAGGCTGAGGGACCCCACCAGTGCACGAATCCTCTAGTCCCTAATAAGAATGGAAAAACACAAGTTCTGGATATATATCTCTAAATGGAATTTCTCTGTTATATACAGATATACTTTAAGCATAGCCTACAATATACTCTACTAATGTATAAGTCAGTATCTTCCTTTATTGTATTGTCATTAGTAGAATCAATTATCTAAATCATGATGTAAATTCAAGTGTATTTAATTCTGCTATTGCAATCAGATCCAAATTTCAACTTGGGAGAACTTGTCCCTCCCTGCTTATTGGTTACCTAGAATGGAAAAGAAATAGAGGAAATTCTCCTCAATCCAGCACCTTTCTTCCTCAAAACACAAGATGAAATTACTAGTTTCTTTATAGCAAGATATTTACTCTTGCATAATAATTTTGGTTTTACATAAAATGTATATGAAAAAACATACACACACACACACACACACACACACACACACAAACACACACACACACAAATACAGCGGTACCTCGAGATACGAGTTTAATTCGTTCCGTAACCTTGAGGCGTGGGAAACTATGAGACGCTCGAGTTGCGGTAAACTGGTGGGTCGTATGCAGCCAGCCGATCCGCGCGATTACTCCTATCTCAACTGTTGCTCATATTTCAAAGCAAAAACCGCTTGCTCGACAGCTCGTATCTCAAAAATCTCATATGTTAGGGCACTCATATCTCGAGGTGCCATTGTATGTATGTATGTATATACATATATATATATGTATATATATATGTATATACATATACATATACATATACATATATGTATATGTATACACACATATATATGTATATGTATATACATATATATATGTATACATATACATATATATGTATATACATATACATATATATATACATATACATATATATATGTACTAAATATGTATATATTTAACTTTTAAACTTGGGAAATTTATTTTTACAGAATGGAGAAAAAAGGCAGTGGATCCCAGTCATTCTTTTTAGCAAGTATTAGTACAATATCTGAAGATACTTAGGGATATTCAATCATCTAATATTTTGACAGGATGAATGAGCTCCTCTTAATTTGTGGATTATTGCTGGAAGAAGTCTCTTTGCCACGTTAGAAAGAAGTCCGGAAGTCATCAAATGTGTGCGCTGCTGGGAATCAGACCGTAGCAGCATCAGTGACTTCCCCTGAATGTCATTACTTTGACTGTTTGAGTCTTTTAATCATCTGGCCAGGGTGCTTTGGCGTGACGTAAAGACTGGCTGCAGGACACTCAGGGATGTCCTACATACATTAATTTTCAATCAATCGATTTGCAGACAGTGTGTTTTACAGAGAGGACACGATACCAAATTGTTAACGTAGGTGTGAGCACAATGAGAACACTTTTTTTCAGCAACAACACAAATCTTCATTGGTTTCCCACTGTTGATCTAGTGCCTCTGGAACCCTTAGCATGATAGTATGTAAACGCCTGCTATAAAACACAGATGTTTTTCTTCCTCTCAGATAAACGACCTCTCTTCTCTAACCACGCTAATGCATGGAGTGTTCGCTTGGACTTTTCTACTCATTTTTTGTCTTCTGAATACCTCCGAAGTGTAGCTTCTCTTTTTTTAAAAATATATTTTATTGTTTTTTTACAGAGAGGAAAGGAGAGGGACAGAGAGTTAGAAACATCGATGAGAGAGACATCGATCAGCCGCCTCCTGCACGCCCCCTACTGGGGATGTGCCTGCAAACCAAGGTACATGCCCCTGACCGGAATCGAACCTGGGACCCTTCAGTCCACAGGCCGACGCTCTATCCACTGAGCCAAACCGGTTCCGGCTGTAATCACTTCTTTTAGAAGCCTTTGGAGTTGTCCAAGGACCCCTCATACCCATAACCTTCAGCTTGTAGGATGCAAGATGACTCACCGCCCTTTCCTACTGCAACCCTGTGCCTGGTCTTACTTCCTTTTTTTTAAATATATTTTTTATTGATTTCAGAGAGGAAGGGAGAGGAAGAGAGAGGTAGAATCACCAATGATGAGAGAAAATCATTGATCCATTGCCTCCTGCATGCCCCGTACTGGGAATTGAATTGTGACCTTCTGGTTCATAGGTCGATGCTCAACCACTGAGCCACATGACTGGGCCAGTCTTATTTCCTTGTCTGAGGCAGAGTGTCTTGGACATCTCATGGCACATGGCACAGTATGCCCAGTGGATATGTTTGTGGAAAAGATAAAACGAGATGGAAATGGTCAGAAACCAATGTGTAAGAACAAGAGAATACTGAGGTGTTAAAAAAACAACAAGAAGTAACAATGAGGAGGAAGTTACTAAGTAAAATATCTAATGATAGTGATTGTCCCTAATAAGCCTCTATTGCATGCCAGGCACCATATGTAGGCTCACATAGACAGTTTGATTGCATTCTCGGTGAGATGCTGAGATTCTCATTATGTGCGTGAGGAAACAAGCTTAACATGTCCATTCCTTCTGCCCCTGAGACACTGTGTGAGTGAGGAAGCGAAGATTCCAGCATGCCTTTAACCGATTCCAAATCTCTTCTCTCCTCGTGTCAACTTTCGGATTTCAAATTATGTGCATCCTTGATGTGAGGGTGTGTGCTATATATTTGAAAGCACAGAAATAGCAAGCATGATGTATATTTTTAAAATAGAAGTCTGATGTGGGTGAGCGTAATGTAACGTATCTCAATAGTGCTATTTGTAGGTGTAGACATGGCAATCTGTACTTAATAGGAAGAGTGCGTGAAATCCAACTTAAAAATAGGAGTTGTGCAAACTCATTAAGCAAGATTTCAAGCTTCATAACGACATAAATGGAATATAGATTATGGTTTATTTTAAAAGAAGTGCCACCCTCGTCTGAACCCAGTCGTACTGGGAGAAGGGACAGTAACTGATGGGGGTGGCGTAGATATTGAGCACATATTCTTTTGCAAATTTAAGTTATTTTACATAAGTTATGCTCTGATTTAGAAGAGACTCTTAGTTACTTCTTAAGATGTAACCTAGATTAGGCGACAACAAGCCGACTCAAAGACAATGCTGTGTGTACAGAAGTCCGTCTTTTTATAACCATATGTTTGGGGAGCCATCTGTTGAACTAGTTCACTTTCTCCACATTTCATTAATGATGAGATTTTCAGTTACAGTGGTACCTCGAGATGCGAGTGCCCTAACATACGAGATTTTTGAGATATGAGCCATCAAGCGAGCGATTTTTGCTTTGAAATACAAGCGACATTTGAGATAGGAGTAATTGCGCGCACGGATCAGCCGGCTGCACACGACCCACCAGTTTATCACGACTCGAGTGTCTCATAGTTTCCCACGCCTCAAGGTTACGGAACGAATTAAACTCGTATCTCGAGGTACCACTGTATATTGAAAGCCAAGCAATATGTTTTATGTTACTCCTTCTGAAGCCTTTTATGTTGACACTAGAGCCCCGGTGCACGGATTTGTGCACGTGTGGGGTCCCTTGGCCTGGCCGGTGGGGATCAGTGGACCTCCACACCCCAGCAGCCTGGCCTGACCTGCCAGCTCATTGGGCTCCAGCCTGCTGTCTGCGTCGATCACACCAAGTAGTGCGCTAAGCAGCAGGCGACAGGGAGGAGCCCGGCCTGGGCTGGGCACCACTCCTGGCATCCTGGCATCCTGGCCCGCTGTGCCTCGCCACCGCCGCTGCTCCAGCGCCCAGGGAGAGGCTTGTGCTGCCCCCTATTCCCTCACTAGCCTTGCCTGGAGCCGGATGTCTGGCTACTGTGTGCCAGCTGAGTGGCGCTCCCGCTATGCGAGTGTATTGACCACCAGGCGGCAGCTCCTGCATGGAGCACCTGCTACTTGATGGTCAGTGTGCATCATAGCTGCCGGCCAGTTGTCCGGTTGTCCGGTTGCTTAGGCTTTTATATAAATAGACTAGAGGCCCGGTGCACAATATTCATGCACAAGTAGGGTCCGTAGGCCTGGCCAGAGATCAGGGCTGATCTGTGGGGTCCCTGCTTGCACCCACCTTGGCCTGGTACCACCCGCTTGCCTGTTCCACCATCCTGCGGCAGTCCCACCTCCACTGCCACCCACTGCCAGGGCCCTGTTGCCGACACCCATCATGCTCTGTACCGCCCCCTAGTTGTCAGTGCAGGTCTAACTCCTGGTTGGTTGAATTCCCGCCCATGGGGACAATTTGCATATTAGCCTTTTATTATACAGGCTAATTCTAGATTCACAGGAAATTATAAACGCAAGATAGAGAGGTCCCATGTACCCTTCACCCAGTGTCCCCCAGGGGTCACATCTTATGTAATTATAGCATCTTAACCACTTGTCATCGGGACCTGTGTATTTAGTGCTGTCATTTCATCACAGGTGTGGATGCATGTAACCTATCACTTCAATGATCTCCTTCACACTGTATGGTCATCTCCTCTGCCTTTCATCTAACCCCTGGAAGCCATTCATCCGCTTTCATCTCTCTTTTTCTTGTCATCTTTTTTTTTTTAATATATTTTATTGATTTTCCACAGAGAGGAAGGGAGAGAGATAGAAAGTCAGAAACATCGATGAGAGAGAGACATCGATCAGCTGCCTCCTGCACATCCCACAGTGGAGATGTGCCCGCAACCAAGGTACATGCCCCCAATCAGAATCGAACCTAGGACCTTTCAGTCCGCAAGCCGACGCTCTATCCACTGAGCCAAACCGGTCTCGGCTATTTCTTGTCATCTTGACAGTGGTCTGAAGAATCATTGATTTTTTGATATTAAAGAAAATTCTCTACGCTGATGTTTTTATCTTATTAGCACTGTCTGTGCCAATAAATGTATATATGTATCTATCTATCTACACACACACACACACACACACACACACACACACACACACGTATCCCTCTGTGAATACTTTCGTGTGTTTTTTCTATGTGCAGATTTCCAAGTGCAATGCAATTATTATTTCTACTTTCCCAATGTGCAGTTCACACGGAGGTGAAATACTATTCTAAAGGGAACAGCAAATCATATTTCTGACTTTTAGTTCAGTTTCTCAGCCGGTGCGACATGAAATCTCTGTTAAGTGCAACTGCTAAGGTTTTATCCCTCTGAGAAATAGATCCCTTTCACGGAGAAACCTACATAAGGGGCGCCTTATACCAAATGTAGATCAATGATCGAAGTGAAGGGAAAACTCCCCTGGTGGGAAAATCATTTTAGTGGAATAATTGTAGAATTATTCTTGTAGAATTTGTCATCATCCTAGGGCTTTGCCAACTTCATTTTAACCCAGATGTAACCATATATATATATGTGTGTGTACATATATGTGTGTGTGTGTGTGTGTATGTGTGTGTGTGTATAGATAGATAGATATAGGTATAGATATAGATATAGATATAGATATAGATATAGATATAGATATAGATATAGATATAGATATAGATCGTTGGCCAGAAGACTCATTGATTTTTCTGACATTGAAGGAAACTCTATGCTGGTTTTTGACATTATGACTGTAGGTAACCATACATGTGTCTGTGGAAACAGTTAACATCTATTACACATGTATCACATCTGTCTGTATTTAGCTACGTGTTTGCTTTTATTTGTCAAATGTTGCACTTCTTCGGGTTAAATAACGAAACACGATATAAACATTTATATGAGACAAAATTAGTTTTTCACAGTTTTTCCCCCCTCCAAAAAACTATATATTTTTTGGGATGATTTCCTTAGCATAAGCCTATACTTTTATCTAATAAATTACTAGGTTAGTAATCTCTGGGCTGTGCATCTTTATGGCTTGGCAAATGACTTTTCCCCATTCCAAATATGCATTTATTTGCATTATCTCAACGACTATTTTGGATGATCTTCAATAAATCTCTCTACGCCACCTTAAGGCTGACAATATTTAAATCTTCAGCTGCAGCTCCGGTCCTTCTGCTCACTTATTTTTTCACCTACTTAAAATGTCCTCAAACTTATAAGCTTATGCACACGCTTCCCATCTCAGTGTCGGCTTCTTTCACCATGTCTTTTCCAGTCCATTTTCTGTCATCTACTCAGTGACCTGAGCAAAGGCAATTCAGGGAATCATTTCTGACTCTTCCCTCTCACTGACCACATTCCATATGCTTTCTTCATATCACCCCATTCATTCATTCATTCATTCATTCATTCATTTCACCTTCTTTTTCAGTAAACCTGAGGTTTGGTTTTGCCTGCCTGAAGTCTTGCAAACGAATGCAATTTCCTTCCTGGCCAACCTTTACGCTGCCTCAGGAGGGAGAGGCAGGTGACTGATGGTTTCTCATCTTAGACTTCTCTCTCTGCAGCACCCTCATTTCACCTGAAATTTCCATCGCCCTCACCCTTCCTTTTAAAATGCAACCCTTGTTTTCTATTTTTAAAGATGCTTATATTGATTTCAGAGAGGAAGGGAGAGGGAGAGAGAGATAGAAACATCAACGATGAGAGAGAATCATTGATAGGCTCCCTCCTGCACGCCCCCCACTTGGGATCAAGCCGGCAGCCTGGGCATGTGCTCTGACTAGGAATGGAGCTGGGACCCTGGCTCAGTGCCCAGCCACGGAGCCACAATGGCTGGGCAAGGTGTGGTTTTTTAAATAAACTGTTCAGAGAAGCAGCAGAGATAATGCTGGTGTCATATCCACCTCTCACTCTTTCTGCCCTCCCTGCGTTAACATGTTACATTATCCTGGGGTATTCATCAAAACGAAGCAGTCCACCTGGGTGTATTCCTGTTAACCAGACTCCAAACTTTATTCCGATTTCATCCAGTTTCCTACCGATGCCCTCTTTCTGTGCCAGGACCCAACCCAGAATAGCACAGTGCGTTGAGACAAAACTTACTTTGGTAGAGAAAATGAAATCCATTTGTTGAAAACTTAGTTGAAGACAATTTTCAGATTAACCAGATTAACCAGCCAGTCACTCTTCATCCCATGAAAAAAAATTAGAGAGAAGAGCACCAGAAGAGCAAGCAAGTGGAAAAAGCGTAGTGAAAGGTGGGGCAGTGTCTCAGGGATTTGAATGGGGAACTCTCATGTAGGAGTCCGTGTGTGTGTGTGTGTGTGTGTGTGTGTGTGTGTGTGTGTGGAGGGGGGGGCAGGGAAGGGGTATGGCCAGGAAACGCTAGGAACACTCAATTTAGGAAATGCGTCATGAGTGGCAAAATGAGCCACTGCAAACAAACATTTCAATGACCAGTGTAAGTGTGTTTGAGAATAATGTTGCTGGACTGCATGGCTAATGATTGAATAGTTATGATTCCAAACTCCAAAAGGGAAAATCTTTGGGGGAAGATTAAAAGTGTATACACTGCTGAAACCGGTTTGGCTCAGTGGATAGAGCGTCGGCCTGCGGACTGAAAGGTCCTGGGTTCGATTCCGGTCAAGGGCATGTACCTTGGAGGCGGCTGACAATGTCTCTCTCTCATCGATGTTTCTAACTTTCTATCTCTCTCCCTTCCTCTCTGTGAAAAATCAATAAAATATATTTTTTTAAAAAGTGTATGCACCATTGGCCAGAAATGCAGATAGTCACATTTCTTCATCATAGTTCCCTTGGGTGGCAATGAAGGGGAGACTGGTGTGGAGACGGAGAAGGTGTTCTGAGGTTTGGGTGACTAGTTTGATCACTGTCTTGCCATCAATCACAGGATTTTATTTTCTTCAGCTGATACTGAATTTGTGATTGACCTTAGGGGTTTGAATGCCGTGTTCTTAATATTCAAATGAACCATTTCGGGTTCCAAAGAGGGAAAACCTAACCTCTGACTCAGCCATCTCCTCAGGAACCTGAGGGGTGTCTGTGTGGGTCTTAAATTTCCCAGAGGCCTCAGCGGGTCCCCTGGCCCACTGTTACTTTCCCAGGAACGTATTGTGTGTCTGCAGGGATGTTATATGACAAATCCGCATTAAATTTTTTTAAATGAGACATTTCAAGAGGTTTACTGCTATAATCTGTATTTGTGGGGGAGGGTATGTGGCTGGGGGTTTGTGTTTATTTTATTTTTTTTTAGAATCATATTTTCCATTCTAAGAGAATATGATGTGCTACTCAGAAGGAAGGATGTTTTGAAAATGCAAAACATATTTTTAAAAAGCATCTTATCACCCTCAGATCAGGCTCTTCATGTTATAATGTTAGTGTGTAGGTGAGGTTCACAAAAATAGTTTGATTTATGCTTCTTGTCCAGCCACATAGCAGGTCTTTTACCTTCTCAGCACGTTTATCTTACACCTGGCTATGCAAATAATTCATAAAAAATGCAATAACGAGGCATAAAAGTAAAATTAATGAGAATTTGCTCCTTGCTATAAAGTGCCAATAACTTGCTTATTTATTTATATGTTTAACGTTAGTACCTGCATTTATGATCAGAAAACAGCCAGGATCAGGACGATTTTTTATGAGAGAGGAATTTCATCGATCTGCTGGGGGATTACAGAGGCCCAGAGTCGTAAAACTTCCCACTAATTCCAATAAAATCCAGTCCTAATGTCAAATAAGGGCAAGTTTATTAGGCACGTATCATAACAGCACTTGTAAATTAGGTCATTTTATGTTCTTGCGAATAAGGAAAGTAATTAAGTTAGTTTCATTAGTTGATGGACAGTTTTAAAAACTCCATTTCTTTTGAAAAAATCGAGGTGTATTGTTCTTTCTTTCACCAGATAAGTGGGTAGCAGAATAATTGGCCTGACAGAAAGTCCTAAGTCTAACAGAATAAAACAGTGTTGTTATGAATAGTGACTTGTTTTTATTAACAAGCTTTAATATACTTACTTTAACGATGTGATGCATTAGCTTAGGACTTAAATAGTAGGATTTTTATTATATAAAATTTTCATTTAAAATAAATATGTAATTAGATGAATTAAAGACAGAGATTCACGAGAATATCTGTTATATAGTTTATGCTTTGAAAATATATTAATTGCGGGCTTTAGAAACGACATGGAGATTAAAATCTTTGTTAAGTCCTTAAGCCTCATAAAGAGCCTGTGTGATTTCTTTTTTGCTAGCCAAATTTAATAGCATGCAAATGATTTATTTTAAAGTAGCCAAGCTGAAAAAGAGTTTTTCAATTTTTTAGTCAGCTGGCAAATTTTAAATTTGCTTTGTTTCCTCTCATGCAACTTCATAGTCTCATTTTTTTTCCAGTAGGAAATTCAGTTCACAATACAGCCAATCAAAAATATTATATTCTGATGACGTTTTCCACTGTTTGTAGCCCTGTTTTAGGTTATAAATATTTTTCATCCCAGATAATCCTGAAGGACTTATTACAATGCACAAATAGACAAACACACACACACACACACACACACACACACACGCTTCCTTTGACATTATTTTATGGTCTGAGAGTTACCATTTATGAGTTTCTACTCTGTGCTGTCCACTGACCCAGCCTCTCATGCAAACGCTGTAATGTGAAACACTCCGTGTGCAAAATTCTTGCAAAGTGCATATGGCTGTTTTGTATGCATAAATTTTCATTTAAATACGTAAGTGATGTTGCGTGATATATTCATCCTGCGTCTCGTCTTTCAGACGCACCCATGTTGCTGTATCCTTTGCATCTCATTGCTGGAACACACATGATGTTTGTCTACCCCATCTGCCCAGACATCACAGAGATAGCTCAGCGGAGCATCCTGCTACCGCCTCCTTTATCACTGTTTTGTCGATGAGGAAACTGAGGCAAGGAGCGGGGAGGACTCGCCCAGGATTGCACACCTGGGGTCGGAATTCTGACAGTCCACTCCAGCTCCCACCAGCACACCGTGCCCCTACACTGGTCCCCTTATTTCTGCTAGAATATCAACCTCGGGAGAAGACAACATTGCTGATGGGATGGAACAGAGAATTTAGCTCAACACGGAAGTTCTCACAGATTTTAGCGAGTCTAGCCCCTCAAGGAGAAAGGTGAGGGAAGGCTGATGGAGGGAGATCCGGGGATATTGTCCCTCAAACCCATCCACACACAAGATGGCTCCACTCCTGCCCCACAAAGCGCTCATCCCCCTCGAAGGCAGTTAGCAGAAGTGATTCAGAGAATTGCTTCAAGAATCCAAGTAGAAAATTTCAGTGTCCTCTTAACCTACCTACACGCATACTTGACATTTTTAAGTTTAAAGACTATACTTTCTGGATAATCCAATATATTTTTTTAAAATATACTTTATTGATTTTTTACAGAGAGGAAGGGAGAGAGATAGAAAGTCAGAAACATCTATGAGAGAGAGACATTGATCAGCCGCCTCCTGCACACCCCACTATGGAGATGTGCCCGCAAGCAAGGTACATGCCCCCAACCGGAATCGAACCCGGGACCTTTCAGTTCGCAAGCCGACGCTCTATGCACTGAGCCAAACCGGTCTCGGCTGGATAATCCAATATTTTGACAGTGTCTAGAAATAGCAAGGCATTGATCTCTTTAGAAGGCTGCTACATGGTGGAGATATTCATATTTGTCTATAAAAGCCTAAGCTATCTGTACAACTGGATGACTAGCCAGTAGCGATGATGGGTACTGACCACCAGGGGGCAGACGCTCAATGGAGGAGCTGTCCCTGGTGGTCAGTGTGCTCCCAGAGTCAACCTCCCAGGGTCCCTTCCACTGGCCAACCAGCCCCAGATGGGACTGGGCGAGATGGTCCCAATCGGCCCTGATCACCGGCCAGCCCGAGGGACTCCACCCATGCACGAATTTGTGCACTGGGCCTCTAGTTAAATACGATAAATCTTAGAAACAGAGGAAAGATGCTGTTGGTGCTCTATGCGCATTTTAGAGCATAGTACAAACCACTAACACATCTTATATGCACCTAGGGACTAGAATGATATATATTCGAGAAAATGTACAAGCATGGTAACACCACTTCACGGGTTTGGACTGGGCACACAGACTATTAGTATCTTACCAAACCGCACATTTAAAATATGTATAAACTACTATGAAAGAATGTAACATTGTAAGGACTTCCACTTTTACGTAGGGCAATATGAGACTAGGATTTTCAAAATGGTCTTTAAAATAAATAGTTGAAGAACAGTAAAAAGAATAACTGAAATAGAACTTGAAAACGTTAAACATGATAAAAGTAGCACCGTACAAGTTCTGCCTAAGTTATTTAAACTATATAAATACAGAAATAGAAAGAAAACTTTTATATTTAACATGCTTTAGTGTGCTCAAACATCTTACATTTTCTTTACATTTTAGAATATGGTAATCAGCTCTATACTAACTGTACGCCCTTGGGTAAGGTCTCCTTATTACTTGTTCTAGATGCTTTTTTAAGCATCTAGAAGGGAAGGATGAGATAGTTTTGTTTTTTTTGCTATTCCTCCCAGCTCTAAAATTCTGTGGGTTCTGTGATCCTGTGTCATGTCTCTTTCCCTCCCCTCGGTGGAGGCATACATTCTTTGTCCGTTTTACTCTTTTTACAAATTTCAATCAAAGACTACTTGGCAGAGTTGGGCCACTGACAAATGTGACAATCCATCATTTTGTGCAAGCGACCCAATGAATAGCTTGTAAAGGTTTTCATTTTTATGATTCCAAACCTGCTGAATTGGATGAATATGACAGAATATTTGGACTTTTTATCTCTCTATGCTATCATTTTACCTTTAGCAAGTTCATTTATACAACAAATTTTTAATCTCTTGATACTCACACCAATGACGTGCGGGAGAAATCTTTCCTGCTTGCTCTCTTGATTCCTTCTTTGTTGATGGGATGAAGGAGAGAATCAGTGCTTCTTTCAGATGATTATTTGTCCCAGTTGGTAACGTTTCTAGGTTGACATATCCCCTATTACATATACATATATTTCTCTAGACAGTCTTCATATAACTGCATTATTTTTTAGATCAAGTTTAATATCTAACCACCATCGGATCCATTCCATACTCGAGATATTTAGATGTGAGTTTGTTTTAATTTGAAGGATTTGGGTGGTGTTTCTACCCGGTGTACAATGGACCAAGTTCAACCATAACCTTAACTCTCTGAGTCTCTTTTCTTAATGGCAGGATATCCATACCAATCAGTGTTCTGAAATCTCCACATAATGAAGTCACTTGCCTTGTGATATGTAAATTACCTTTCAGTCAAAAATATGTAAATCTTTACTTTGCAATTGTACTCTAAGGAAAGGGTTTGATTTGAGGAAAACAGCCCACAAGCCTTCCCTCCTCCCCTCTTAGGAAAGCATCATTTGCATGACTTTCATATGGTATAAATGTTTGCATAGGAAATGTATCACTTATTTTACATCCACATGGTTCATAGCCTTTAGGGTCAAGGATTCTAAGCATAGCAAGGACATTTAAAATACTTAAAAGCTGCTACTATTTTTATAATTTCTAATCAGGAGCTGATTTTAAATGCATAAGCAGCATCTTTATTGTCAACAGGACTGGAAGGGAAACTGTCACACTATAGTATTTTTTTAAAAAAAGTAGAAACTTGGTAAATGCTAATTCAGACCTTGATTTCAGGGAAGAAGAAAGAGGGAGAGAGATTTAGAAACATCAATGATGAAAGAGAATCATTGATTGGCTGCCTTCTGCACAACCCTTACTGGGGAATTGAGCCTGCAACCCGGGCATGTGCCCTTGACTAGAGTCAAACCTGGGACCCTTTAGTCCATAGGCCAGTGCTCTATCCACTGTGCCAAACCAGTTAGGGCTGTGTGTGTGTGTGTGTGTGTGTGTGTGTGTGTGTGTATTTTTCATTTCAGAGAGGAAGGGAGTGGGAGAGAGAGATGGAAACATGATTGATGACAGAGAATCATCAATCATAGGCTGCCTCCCAGCCCTCCCTACCCCCCCAGAATCAAGCATGTGCCCTGCCTGGGAGTCAAACCAGTGACCCCTTGGTTCTTGAGTTGATGCTCAACCATTGAACCGCACCAAGCTGGGCAGGATCTGCATTTTCAAATGTGAATTCACTATGAACATAAAAATCAAATTAAAGAATGTTTTTAATCACCTGTAGAAAAAGAAAATAAACCGAAAAGGGACATAACTGTAATTTAGAGCAACGATGAGTGACATAGTGGAGAAACGCAGGCACCTCATGTTACCGGGTCATATAATGTCCCCTTTATGAGAAGAGATGGGGAGCTGTGACAAGACCTTCATCACCTGATCCCCCCGGACAGACTGCGGTCAGGGCTTGAAACAGACAGGGCCAATCCTGAGAACGAGGCTAGACAGAAAAAGTCACGTAAGTGACAGAATTATGCTTATTTTCTGCCGCTGCAGAATTCCGAAAATGTGATTTACAGAGTTTATAAGAAAGGCAGTCAAGGAGGGAAGGACTAAAGATACGGGTCGAGGTTCCCACCGAGGCATAGTTGAGCCGGGGCGATGGGTGTTGTGAGAGAAATTTTGAGGATGGATGTGGTAATATATACGAAGCACTCTGTTCCCGGCAAGAAAGGTTCTATAAAAACATAACATATTGCTGATCCTTCGAAGGCGCGGTGAAGGTTGAAAGATTTTCAGACACAGGGAAAGGGCACATTCACAACCCAGTGAGGAGCAAAGGATTTTGAAAGAGAAGGTCAAGGAAAGAAAAGAAATTTAAGGATCCCTAAAAGCGTGCACGCGCGCGCGCACACACACACACACACACACACACACACACACTCATACACACACACACACACACACACACACACAGAGAGAGAGAGAGAGAGAGAGAGAGAGAGAGAGAGAGCGTTAAACAAGACTATCTTCATTTTGAGTTATTCTGTAATACAATAGATAATTTTTAAAAAGGATTTTTACTTCCAAGATAACTGCACTTAGAATGGAATAATTTGAGTGCACAGAGTTAAAATGCAGGCAGTGGTCCAGCAAAGCAAAGAGTGAACTTGCAGTAAATGTCTGAGAGAACGATGCTACAAAAGAAAACACACCACAGAAATGGTAAAGAAGTCGGCGTCTACATCAAAATTATTTTGCCTAAAGCTTTGGGGAAATGTCCTGAAAGATGGAATTTTCAAAAGACCTTCCCCCGAGAAAGCTGGCGTGCAGCGGCTGGAGAGCCATGGCTTGCAGGAGGAGCGGTGGCCCCTTTAAGCGCGCACCCTGAGGGGGAGGAAGAGCAGGAAATTGGACGGAGGGTCCCATGCGGAGCCGCTGATTGCTTGTCCGGATCTGTCTAATTGCTGCAGATGTGGCCATCAGGTGACTTGGCCCGCAGAAAGCCTTGGACGCCAACCAAGAGTGTAAATTCCAGACACCGTTAAATCGAAACCGTGTTGTGTGGCCATAGAATGCCGGTCCTCCCTTCCCCATCCAGCTCTGGAGGTAGTTTTAACGCCTGCGTTCATCAGGCAGCCATATCACGCTTCTCCTGAAAAGCCTTATCGATTGGAATCTTGTAATTCAGCTAGAGGCCCGGTGCACGGAATTGGTGCAAGAGTAGGCCTTCCTTCTCGGCTGCTCTCTCTGGCCTCGGGGACCTGGCCTTCCCTCACAGCCCTGGCTTTGTCTAGAGCAGTGGTTCTCAACCTTCCTAACGCCGCGACCCTTGCATACAGCTCCTCATGTGGTGGTGACCCCCAACCATGACATTTTGCTACTGTTATGCATCGTGATGTAAATATCTACATTTTCCAATGGTCTTAGGCGACCCCTGTGAAAGGGTCATTTGACCCCCAAAGGGGTCGAGACCCTCAGGTTGAGAACCGCTGGTCTGGAAGGTCGTCCGGTCTAATTAGCATATTATGCTTTTATTAGTATAGATGGGATTGAGGTTCTCATAGGAATATCTTTGTTGTTTTTATTGTTGTGGACATTATATCTCACAATTTTATTTTATTTTTAAAATCTTTATTGTTGAAAGTTTTACATAGGTCCTCCTCCCCTTCCTCCCCTAAACTCGTCCAGCCCTCTCTGGTCCTCTCCAGTTCTCACCGCCCCATCGTCTGTATCCATAGGTGACGCATAGAGGTATGCAAGTTCATTGGTTGATCTCTTTCCACTCCACTGCCCTGTCTTCTTCTCACGTTCAACAGTCTGTTCATGCTTCAGTGTCTCTGGGTCTATTTTTGATCATCAGTTCACAGTGGTACCTCGAGATACGAGTTTAATTAGTTCCATAACCTTGAGGCGTGGGAAACTATGAGATGCTCAAGTCGAGGTAAACTGGTGGGTCGTGTGCAGCCAGCCGATCCGTGCATTACTTCTATCTCAAATGTTGCTCCTATTTCAAAGCAAAAATCACTCTCTCGATGGCTCTTATCTCAAAAATCTAGTATGTTAGGGCACTCGTATCTCAAGGTACCACTGTATTTGGTTCATTCGATTCTACATGTGAGTGAGATTATGAGATACTTGCCTTTCTCTGCCTGGCTTGTTTCACTCAATAGCAAATGTCTGGAAGTTACTCACAGTGGGAAGAAGTGTCTGGTGAACCGTAGGAAGTGGTACTTAGTGTGAGAGACAAAAATGAAAGAAAGACTGGAAAGCTCATTGACATGCGCAGAACAAGTGAAACTATGACCTGATTTGCTTGAAAATATAAGAAGGCATCTTTTATTTTTTTCCTTTTTTTTTTTTACCAGGTTAAGAATACATAACCTTTGGGCCAATTAAAACAACAATTCCCCAAGCTTAAAACTTGTTCTAAGTTTTGTGTTTGTTTTTTTTAAATAACAAAATTGGTTTTCTATTTAATTTGTAATAGTATGATGGAAAAAAATTAAAACAATTATTTATGCCACATCTGACACTTAATTTCAGTGTTTGGGGTTATATATTTTACATATTCATACCCTTACATAACTTAATCAAAACGATAGCTAAACATTGGTTTCTAAAAAGTGTCAGTATCCAAACGAGAGCCATCAAAATTTTTATCTGCATTCATAAGTTTAGTTGAGGCTTGTCTATTCATTTTTGCCAATAGATGTCAGTGGTTGACCATATTAGTAAAATTATTGCAGATGCTCTTGTTCACAGTCTAGCCTTTGAAACAATGCATTATTCCTTAAATAGTCCTTTTTTATCATTTCACCTTGAGAAGTAATATATATTTATGACATGATAGAGTTGACAATGGGAAATGTTAATAGATTCCCTAATTGATTGCACTGTTGCCATAGCTAAGAGCTGTAGGAAGCATTCAGAAATTAAAATGACATTTTAAAAGGCTTGCTTTGTTTATATAGATTTATGTATATTCCTCCAACCAAGCAGTTTCCAATATACAAGAGAAACTGGCTCATATAAAAAGTGTTTTATTCCCATTCATGTCGGCTACAAAGCTTTTTTTTTTCCATTGAAGTTTCCAGCACCTTCTTTAAAAACAAATGCAGAAACACTGTCTCAGGCAGTTGGCAAATAAAATGTCACTTTAAAATTACAAGTAGTTTTACGATAATTGAGTAGTCATCATTTTGTATCTATTAGACGGGTGGTGAACTTTGCATGCGACATGAATTATTCTTGTTCTAAAGTCTTAAGCACAAGCACTGAGCTAGTCTCTATCCATTTTCTTTTTTACTGTTTAGAATCTTCTCCTCTCAATGCCTCTTTTCTTCAATACCTTGAGTTAGAAATGATGTTAGAAATAAAGCAGTATATGGCATATTTACTTGAATTAATAATTAAAAAAAAACCCTGCTAGTTCTTCAGAATTTTTAAGAATGGTTCACCAGACTTCTCTTTTGTGTGAAATGCGCAAACCTCTGAAATATTTCAAAATATTTCTTAATTATGATTTTTCTACTAGAAAAACATAGTATGTTAAACACATTATCGAGGCAATATTTTGAAAAGGATTTCATTGACCCAAACTAAAAATGAAATATAAAATTCACTTAAGGGTAATTCAAAACATATTTATTGAGCTCCTCCTATATGCCCGGAACTTAATACGTTTTCTTTCTTACCTATGGTTATCTGTTGTCATGTGGAGAAGTTCTTTTTTTCTTATGTCTAAACCAGTGGTTCTCAACCTTCCTAATGCCGCGACCCTTTAAGACAGCTCCTCCTGTGGTGGTGACCCCCAACCATAAAATTATTTCCGTTGCTACTTCATCACTGTCATTTTGCTACTGTTATGTAAATATCTGATAGGCAGGATGTATTTTCATTTCTACAAATTGAACATAATTAAAGCATAGAGATTAACCACAAAAACAATATGTAATTATATATTGTGAAATATTTATTTCTAATTACAAATAAATGAAATTTTCTCTTGAATCATGGTGTAGCATGGGTAACAGTCTTCATATGACAACAGTGAACTACATTGCTACAGTTTGCTACACCGAGGAGCAGTGTGTTGGTTCCTAAGACCATGGGAAATAGGTGTTTCTGATGGTCTTAGGCAACCCCTGTGAAAGGGTCATTCGACCCCCAAAGGGGTCACGACCCACAGGTTGAGAACCGCTGGTCTAAAACAACTCTGAGAGAAAATATTTGCAACTTAGAGTCTGACAAAAGATTTATGTGCAGGACATAGAAGGAACTCATAATCAAGAAAGGCGTTCCACTCAATTGAAAAATATGGTCAAAAGCATTGGATAAGCACACTTTCTAACAGAGAGTGTCTCCCTGGCTAGTCACAGGAAGGTCTGGCCTTCGGTAATAATCTTCTAAGAAGTAAAATGAAAGCCATAACGCACCCACCACAGTGTCTAAACTTAAAAGAAGGCAATACCAAGTGTAGGCAAGGCCACAGAGCAACTGAGCTCCTCACTCACCTCCCATGGGAGTGGGCGTTGTGACATCCATTTTGGAAAATAGTTTGAAGTATCTCTTAGAGCCAAACATATAAAAACCTATGACCCCCACCAAGACCGGTTTGGCTCAGTGGATAGAGCGTCAGTCTGCGGACTGAAGACCAGGTTCGATTCTGGTCCAGGGCACGTACCTAGGTTGCAGGCACAACTCCAGTAGGGGGCGTGCAGGATGCAGTTGATCCATGTCTCTCTCTCTGGATGTTTCTTTCTATCCCTTCTCCCTTCCTCTCTGTAAAAAAAAAAATCAATAAAATATATTTAACAAAACAAAACAAAACAAACCTATGACCTGATAATGCCAAGAGAATTGCGTAGACATGTGTCCCCAAAGATACACATCCAAATGGATTAGCATTTTTTTTTTTTTGGTGAAAGTAAAATACACACCATGAACAATCCAGATGTCCACTTCCAATGGACAAGATAAATCATCTGTGGAATAGTCCACACTCCACAGCAACAATAAGAACCAACTGTGGCCGCATGCCTGGGCTCCTCTGGCAAAGGGTGAGAGAAAGAAACTTGGCACCAAAGAGTACGTACCAGTTAGTTCCATTTCTGTGAAGTTCAAAAGCAGCTAAAACTAACCTAAGGCGGCAGAAGCCACACCGCTAGGAGGGGTGCTGGTTCAAAGGCGTCATGAGGACATTTCTGGAAGGACAAGAATCTTGTTTAATCTGGGTGGTTTCACACAGAAAGGGGCACTTGGTAAAATAATCGTGATTTCTGAGCTTTTCTCTGTATGCTGCACTCTGGTTAAAGCTTCCCCTGAAAAGTTGAACTCCACACTCTTTCCATCTTTCTTTATATTTTTAAAAAAATATATTTTATTGATTTTTCACAGAGAGGAAGGGAGAGGACAGAGAGTTAGAAACATCGATGAGAGTGAAACACCAATCAGCCACCTCCTGCATGCCTCCTACTGGGGATGGGCCCGCAACCAAGGTACATGCCCTGACCAGAATCGAAGCTGGGACTCTTCAGTCTACAAGCCGACTCTCTATCCACTAAACCAAACCGGTTTCGGCTCCATCTTTCTTAGCAGATGACACTGATACATTTCCTACCATTTGATAAAATCGCTTTATTATTCCAGATAAAGGCTTTTATTTTTTGAGACTCATCATAAGATATGCAGATGGCTTTCTCCACTTACTAATTTCCATTTTTATAATAACGTGTGGGTGACAGAACCAGACTTTGTAGTTGGAGAAGCGAAGGAATTCTAATGGAGATCTAGTGCCCAGCTGAGTCATTTAAAGAACACTTAGTTCTGAAACTCCTTGAAGGTTCCACCAGGAGAGAAACAGGGAATTGAGCTGATTTGTTTGGGTTTGCTTTGTTTCTGCCTGATGTAATAAAGACACAAGAAGAACCAACAAAGTTTTTGCTCCTGCTGAAACCGATTTGGCTCAGTGGATAGAGCGTTGGTCTGTGGACTGAAAGGTCCCAGGTTCGATTCCGGCACGTACCTTGGTTGCGGGCACATCCCCAGTAGGGGTCATGCAGGAGGCAGCTGATCGATGTTTCTCTCTCATCGATGTTTCCAACTCTCTATCCCTCCCCCTTCCTCTCTGTAAAAAAATCAATAAAATATATATTTAAAAATATGTTTCGGCTCCCACTTAATACCAGGGAATTTTGTTATATGAGTATTTTCTTTTCTAAATACAGGCAAACCTTGGAAATATTCTGGTTTTGGTTCTAGACCACCGCGAGAAAGTGAATACTGCAATAAATCAAGTCACAAGATTTTTTTTGTTTCCTAGTGCATATGTAAGGTATATTTACACTGAGTGGCCAGATTATTATGATCTCTGAATGCATAATAATCTGGCCACTCAGTGTAGATATATATTAGAGGCCCGGTGCATGAATTTGTGCAGGGGTGGGGTTTAGCCAGCCTGGCCAGGAGGAGGGGACATGGGTGGTTGGCCGGCCTGCCTGGTGGTCAAACTCCTGCTCAAGGGGACAATTTGCATATTAGCCTTTTATTATATAGGATATACACTGAGTGGCCAGATGATTATGCGTTCAGAGATCATAATAATTTGGCCACTCAGTGTAAATTATACTGTGGTAACTGTGCAATAGTGCATGTCCAAAATATGTACCGCTAAAGATCACTGATCACAGATCTCCGTAGCAAATGTAATGATAATGAAAAAGATTGAAATTACCAAAAGGTAACAGAGACATGAGCAAATGCCATTGGAAAAATTGAATCGACAAGATTTGCTTGATTCAGGGTTACCATCACCTTTAATTGGAAACAAAACAAAACAAAACACGTAGCATCTGTAAAGCACAATGAAGCGAAGTGCATCAAAATGAGGTATGCATGTAAATAGTTTCCATATATAATGTACAAACTTGTTGGATACTACTCATCGGTACATACATATAATAGAAGTCAGAGAAATTATTAGGAAAAAAAGACTAATATATAGAAGTGCAGAGGATTATTAGGAAAACTCATAGTTCATTTTAAAATTTCATTTCCTTGTTCTCTAGGTTTATGTGATATTTCTCTTGAGGTTTCTCACACAATAAAGGAAAATATAACTGTTTATAAGCATAAATCTTTTCCTTTCTACTTAGCCAGAGTCCTTGGGCAACATCTTGAAACTTAATAAACTTGAATTTTGTCAGGAGAAAAGTGAAGGTAATTTACTGGTCAGGACCCCGCCGTGGAAGTAATGCGTCTTAGAGGTCTGAAATGTGAGGGACCGAGCTTCTCTCTGGCTAATGGCAGCCGAGAGACCAACGAGAGAGAGGGTGTCAAAGCCAGGGAGGGTGGAAATGGGAAAGCAATAGAGAGTTTAAAATTACTGCTTTTATGTAGGCCACTTAAATATATATATATATATAATTTATTTCAGAGAGGAAGGGAAAGGGAGAGAGAGAGAAAAACATTCATGATGAGAATCATTGATCGACTGCCTCTTGCATGCCCCCCACTGGTGACTGAGCCTGCCATCCAGGCATGTGCCCCGACTGGGAATTGAACCTGTGACCTCCTGCTTCATAGGTCGATGCTCTAACACTGAGCCATGCCAGATGGGCTAGGCCACTTTCTATAGAAAAACCCCAGGCAGTGCCAATTTCACTGGACTTAGAGTTAGAAGGCACGAGTCCAGATCCTCCTTGTGCCCTTCCCTCTGAGAGATGGGGAGAACAGTCATTTATGGTCCGTGGTTTCCACGGTTCAGAAAAAAAAAAAAGGGAATTAGGACAAAAGATTTGGATGGTCCCTCATGGTTCCACAGTAATACTAGACAGTCCATATATTTAAATATAGTGGTACCTCGAGATATGAGTTTAATTCGTTCCGTAGCCTTGAGGCGTGGGAAACTATGAGACGCTCCAGTTTCAGTAAACTGGTGGGTCGTGTGCAGCCGGCCGATCTGCGCGACTACTCCTATCTCAAATGTTGCTCGTATTTCAAAGCAAAAATCGCTGGCTCGACGGCTCATATCTCAAAAATCTCATATGTTAGGGCACTCGTATCTTGAGGTACCACTGTATTAGCAATTTAAAGTATTTCAACAAGTGTCTTCCATATCTTATTTTATTTTTTAAATATATATATATTTTTTTATTGAATTCAGAGAAGAAGAGAGAGGGAGAGAGAGAGAGAAACTTCAATGATGAGAGAGAATCCTTGCTCAGCTGCTCCTGCACGCCCCCACTGGGGATCAAACCCACAACCTGGGCACATGCCCTTGACTGGAGTCGAACCTGGGACCCTTCAGTCCACAGGCTGATGCTCTATTCACTGAGCCAAACCAACAAGGGCTTTATTGAATGTTCTAGTTGTTGCTGCTAAAAAAACCAAATAAGAACACAACAAAACTCTGTCATCAAAGCGCTGATTTGCTCATGAAGAGACAGTCTGGACAGGCAGAGTGAAGAACTCTGGAAAGAAATACAGTTTAAGGAAGATCGGTTCTTCGAAATGGCCAACATTTATTAATTCGGTTGGGTTACTATCATCGCTTCACATTGACAGAGGTGGTATCTTTCTAAAGAACATTGAGAGTTTAATGAATTAGAGCAGGAAAAAAGGGAAAGGATTTCCAATGACCTGCTTCAGCTTACCCCATTTTGTCTGTAAAACAGCGTTAATGATACAGGTGATTTTCAAACATGTAATCTTTGGCAAATATCTTAAACAAACAAACAAACACAGAGTTTTGGTCCATTAAACCCAATGTTTGTCTCTGACACTGGTTCTCCGGAACGATTTTGAAAGTGAGAATCAGCATTCTTTCGGAGGGCATCATCCATGCCTGTCTGCAGGGGCTGTATCTGCAGCATCTCTCCTCTCAGGCCTTGAAGATGTGACTTTTCTTGCTCTACTTTGCTGCTCCGCTGGGATTAGAAAAGCAAACCTACTGAACTCACTAATTCCATAAACTTGGCTTTGCATTACATTTTATATTGCATCACGTTTGGTTCCTGATAAAAACGTTGAGTCACGTTTTGCAGCGAACATATTACAGGGTGCCTTACGACCTGCGGAGGCCTGATGCCAGCTCCTTATGAGTAAAATAGTGATAATAAACCCACACAGCTTGCCTTCCTAAGTTGTTAGGTGATTTGGCTAAAAAATGATTATAATTTGTGAGGCCTGCGGCGCTATAAAATGTATAGCATTGCCGTTTGTGATGAAATGCACTTGGAATATGGCTTTCCATCAATACTCCCGCAGGCTTTTCCTGTTTGACTTGGAGTGTGTTCTATTTCCATCTTCATCTTTGTTTACTTGTGACTACGGATGATAAAACAGACCGGTATCAATTCCCCAACCCCATTCTGCAGACCTGCTGTCTGATGAGAGAGCCGCATTATCATAAAACCAAAAATATAGAAATGAAAAAAAAAGGGCCAGAAAGTCCATGTGGTATACTTTACAGCTGCCATCTAACGAAAAACCTCAAATACAGATGCTAATGAGACGTTAACTGAATTATTAAAATAAAGGTAATGAATATTCAGGTATGTTACAATCAGCAGGTAAACTGCCGTTGAGAGAATTTCTAAATCCTAAATGGGTAATAATGGAAAAGCTTAAAAATATGTCAAAGACATTGCACGATTCTTTTTATATCGGTGCCACCTCTAACAAGAAGCTCATTTTGTGTCTTTCTTTGTCTGCGGGAGAGAGAGGGAGATTTTTCTGGAGTGAGTCCTTCATCAAGAAATGAATATTCTGAGTTAAACGTCACTTATGGCCCTAGCTCATGTGTTGCGTACTCTTATCAGTTTCTCAGCTCTCATGGTCAAAGAGATATGTATCTCCTCAGGTGGTTTCTGTAGGCGTGGTGATTAATATTCTAGAAATATGGTGTGTGGAGTAAGGGCTGAGCTTTGGGTGAAGCAAGTGAAATGCTCTCAGGTGGAAAATTTAAGGGTGCAGCAAAAGTCATCGGAGGAATCAAGATAACGGTTCATTACAATATTTCATTTTAATTTTTCCATCGCCATGTATTCCCACTATGCCCTCTTCCACCTCCACCCACCCCGATCTCCACGCTGTTGTGTATTTCCAGGAGTTCTCTCTCTATTTTCCTCTTTTGCTCAATCCCTCCATCCCTACCCCCACCAACCAGAGCTGTCTGCCTGCTCGCTGTGAGTCTGTCTCTATGTTGCTGGATAGTTCAGTTTGTTTATTAAATTCCACATATGAGTGAATATTATACGAAGCGAAATAAGTCAGTCAGGGAAAGACAAGTACCATACGATTTTACTTCCTTGATGCAGTATTTTAAAAATAAAAATGGCCGAAACCAGTTTGGCTCAGTGGATAGAGCGTCCGCCTGTGGACTGAAAGGTCCCAGGTTCGATTCCGGTCAAGGACATGTACCTTGGTTGTGGGCACATCCCCATTTAGGGGGTGTGCAGGTGGCAGCTGATCGATGTCTCTCTCTCATCGATGGTTCTAACTATCCTTCTCCTTTCCTTTCCATAAAAAATCAATAAAATATATTAAAAAAATAAAAATAAATGACCACAGAAGTCAATGATGAGCACAATGTCAAATGTTAATAACTACAGGGTCCAAATTACTGATTTTTAATTTTCCTCAGTCCCTCACCTGGTTCAGTACAACACTCGTGTATAGATATTTCTGGTTTCTCCAGCTATAAATTTCCGAATTACCTCTTCTAAATGGGGTCCAGAGATCAGTAAGGGGAATACACATTTATTCTCAGAACTGAGGAAATATTTTAACACATTTTCTGCTTATTTTATTCTCAAAAATTCTCTCGAGATTTATAATGTTATCTTGATGAGTTTTGTGCATAGGCGATTGAAGAATTGCATTTTATTCACATACAAGCTTTCTCAACCTGCATCCTATACACCTAGGGTGGAGCTGTCAGGGCAGTGGTTCTCAACCTTCCTAATGCCACGACCCTTTAATACAGCTCCTCATGTTGTGGTGACCCCCACCATAAAATTATTTTTGTTGCTACTTCATAACTGTAATTTTGCAACTGTTATGAATCATATCTGTGTTTTCCAATGGTCTTAGGTGACCCCTGTGAAAGTGTTGTTCCACCCCAAAGGGGTCGCGACCCACAGGTTGAGAACCATTGCTTCAGGGGATCTTAGATCATTGAAGAAGTCTCTTTAATCATAGGCACACATGGATGCTGCTGAGACGCCCGCTGTCTGCGCCCCCAGCCCTCTGCAGTTGCCCACACGGGGTTTCCAGGCCCCGGGATCCGGGCCTCTTTGCTGGCGCTGGGAGCCCCCCTGCCCAGGGTCCCCCTCTAGCTGTAGGCATGAGATGTTCTGCCTCAGACGTCATCAGCCTTTGGAACAGAGTTTCCTGTCCTCAGCACATCTTTGGCATTTCAAGGATTTCTCTCCGTTCTTGGGGAAGCGTTCCATCCCTTTTGGCAGCCCTTGAATTCACTCTTTTTTTTCCTCTCTCTCTCCTCTTGGAATGCTTATGTTAATCTTTCAAGAAGTAAATGTCTCTAGAAAGGTAAGGAAATCTGTTGTCTTCAAGCAGGTTCATCTGTCCTGTCTACAAATATTTTTTTAAATATTTTATTGATTTTTTTTACAGAGAGGAAGGGAGAGGTACAGAGAGTTAGAAACATCAATGAGAGAGAGACATTGATCAGCCGCCTCCTGCACGCCCCCCACTGGGGATGTGCCCGCAACCAAGGTACATGCCCTTGACCGGAACTGAACCTGGGACCTTTCAGTCCATCCATTGAGCCAAACCAGTCTTGGCTCTGCAAATATTCTTAAAGCATGACGAAGCGTTTTTCTTTGGGGAGACAGATGTAGATGGAATGAACATGAGCCACCCTGTCCATAGCTGTGACATGTGTGTTATTAGAGTGATCCCCGCACGCTCTTGATGCTCAGTAGAGTTTGGTTGTCTTTTGTGCTCCTCTCCCCATATCCACATGCTTCTTCACATAAATCAAAATCTTTTTTCCTACACATGCACAGAACTTTTAAGATAGAAATTTCACTAAATAAAGATGCAATTTCCAGGTTTTAAAAAGGATTCTTATTTCCTTCTCTGGTGAGTGTGAGGCTGTTCTTTCCTGTTGATGAATTTACTGAGCCCACTACACCGTTGGGTCCAGGAAGAACTGACGTAGTGCAATGGTATTCTACGTACAGGCAATATCAACACTGCGATGCACAGCACTACAGCTATATTTTGAATGCTCTCTATAAAATTGTCTGCCAGCCGAAACCTGTTTGGCTCACTGGATAGAGCATTGGTCTGCGGACTGAAAGGTCCCAGGTTCGATTCCAGTCAAGGGCATGTACCTTGGTTGAGGGCACATCCCCAGTAGGGGGTGTGCAGGAGGCAGCTGATTGATGTCTCTCTCTCATCGATGTTTCTAACTCTTTATCCCTCTCTCCCCCTCTCTGTAAAAAATCAATAAAATATATTTTAAAAAATTGTTTTCCACACTGCATAAAGAAATATAGTAAATATCATAAATATTTTAAAAAAACATCTGAATTATGTAAACCATATGTCATTTTCTATTCGTAAGATGTAATTAGATATAGAGCGATCAACTTTAATTTCTCTTTACATTGCTTGGCTATATATTTTCCAACAAATAGTGAGAAACAAAAATATAGGACTTCAGTATCACATGGTGAATAAAAAATGAGCTTTTATTATACTGACTGTATTAGGGTTCTCCAGAGAGTACTAACAAGATAGGTGGACGGAAAGGTAGGTGGATGGATAGGTAGGTTGATGTGGATGTGGTTATAGTGGTACCTTGAGATACGAGTTTAATTCGTTCTGTAACCTTGAGGCGTGGGAAACTATGAGACACTCGAGTCGCAGTAAACTGGTGGGTTGTGTGCAGTCGGCCAATCTCGAGATTACTCATACCTCAACTGTTGCTCATATATCAAAGAAAAATCACTAGCTCGACAGCTCATATCTCAAAAATCTCGTACGTTAGGGCAATCGTATCTCGAGGTACCACTGTATAATGATATGGATGTAAAGATTTAAGGAACCAGCTCACGTCATCTGCATTGATGTGTTCTGCTCCTTAAGGCAGAAAACCTCCAAACTGCCACCTTCAGTTGCCATGACATTTTTTTAGTCATCGGAGGTAAAGAGAAGCATTCTTTGTTTCTCCTGAAGCTGTCAACTAAACAAGGCTAGGAATTAACTTATAAAATCCTCTCTTTGGTGACATTTCTGATGTTGGTAATGAGAAGGTATGTTTACTAATGACAGAAGATAAAAGCTAGCGGACTTTTGAGGGATTTCTCACTACCTATTTAGAACTCAATGGTGACTGCTTTAGAGATAAATACTTCTATACCACGTCTGGTATAATGCATGGCACGTAATAATTTCACAATAAACTCTTAAGCAAATGAAATATGGACAGATAAGTAAACATTTTTTCTTTAGCATCCTAAATAGATTTTAAAAGGAACACTACTTTTAGTTTAAACTTTTGCTGTGTTTGTGCAATTATATCAAGATTGTACTCAAAAGATTGATCACGGTAATGTAGAAATTGCAATATTATTTCTTGTTCCGGGCATCGATGAAGAGAGACCGCACCTAATTTTTTTCACTACGACTTGTCTGTGGAGGAAAATGACAATAGACGTGACCTACTTCTCCTTTTTTTCTCCTTCCTAATCAGATCAAATGGCAAAGTGGGATGAATGGCAAGAGAAACAAAGCATTGCCTCACCTCCGATGTATTTTCCAAACAAAAGGAAGTCCTCCCACGTGTCCTTGGTGAGGGTAGAACCGTAAGGGAAGGCATTTGAAAGTGTAAGTACAATGATCACAGTATTAGTCTACACCAGCGGTTCTCAACCTGTGGGTCTCGACCCCCAAAAGGGGTCGCCTAAGACCATCAGAAAACACAGATATTTACATCACGATTCTTAACAGCAGCAAAATGACAGTTATGAAGTAGCAACGAAAATAATTTTATAGTTGGGGTCACCACAACATGAGGAACTGTATTAAAGGGTCGCAGCATGAGAAAGGTTGAAAACCATTGGTCTACACAGTTATCACCTCACATGGTTACCACAGCGTGTGTGTGTGTGTGTGTGTGTGTGTGTGTGTGTGTGTGTGTGGTTTTCAACACGGAATGTCTGCTGATGTGGAGTCCCAAAGCTGATCCACTAAAATCCAAGAAAATATTATAAGGACTTTGTTTTATAGTTACTGTTATTTAAAAATGAAGATATATCCCGAGGCCTCGTATAGAAATAATCCAGACTGATGCTGGTGGCCTCAGTTTGTGCGAAGTAAAAGTAAAAAAAAAAATTATATTATTGATTGTTTTTGCGATCTAATGTTCTGAGACTGACTTTCAGAAAATGGATGAGTTGCTTCGAAAGATACCTGCCAAGAATCCTCCGACTGAAAGTCAGGTGAAGGTCAGTGAGTTCAGTTCTTGTCAGGCACACACCGGGAAGGTCAGGGAAAATAAAGCGAAGCCTTCTAATCTAATCACACTCTCTCCCGGCCCCCGACACTTACTTTTTTAAAATGATCACATTTGATTAGGTGCCTCGTGGTAAATAGGACATTTTTTTTCCACAGTCACCGAGGAAAAAGCTCATGCCGATGAGAGAGCATTTTGAAGAGAGATATTTGGAGAGATTTTGTTGCAAATATTTCACCCCTGGAAACTCCCATTGCTCTTCACATAAAAAAGATTTAGAAAGCGTTTTCTAACCAGTGGCTTAAGGAATACAGAAATACCACATCCAGCTAAATGTCAATAAAATCTGAGCCTAATTACCTATGGATTGAAAACCGTGTGGCGTGATTATTAATGCAGCCGATGGTGCGTTTCTTCTATTTGTATTTAAGTGTTTTCAAGATTTTTTAACTAAAATGACAATGTCAGCCAAGACCGGTTTGGCTCAGTG